>JAVIAB010000091.1:57892171-58050766 GCA_032433765.1 Megaustenia siamemsis
GTCATAGGCCATTGAAAATATAAGGTTAGGATAACCAACTGTAATGGGTGGTCAGCTTAATCTTAATGTTTTAATATTTTTTTTTTATATTGCCATCCAGTATGGTGCAGAAACATGGACATTAGACAAGAAAACAGAACAGAAAATTGAAGCCTTTGAAATGTGAATTATAGAAGAATATGAAGAATTGGATGGAAAGAAAAGAAAACAAACGACGAAGTCTTAAAACAACTAACAATGAAAAGGGAACTACTAAACACAATTCAAATATGACAAATGAGATTTTTGGGCACAGCAGCCTACTAAAAATAATCTAGGAAGGGAAAATACAAGGTAAAAGAGGCAGATGCAGACCAAGACTAACATGGACGAGTAACATAAAAGATTGACAAGTCAACATATGACAACCTGCACCATCAAAACAAGAGATAGAGCGAAAAAGCGCTCCCTGATAGCCAACCTTCGTTGCGGAGAAGGCACTCGATGATAGTGATATTGCCGTCAATTTATTTATGTTTACATGTATAACAGATAAAGACAAACAAATGTATAGTCATTTAGGCCAACATTACGTATCGTTATGAATGTGTTGGGTACGGTTTTCTTCATATTTGATCGCCATCCTGTTGTTTTAATGTCACTTTTGATCCCGTTCTTTTAAATAAAAATTCAAAGTAAGCTTGAGAGTTCAATGCAGCAGGAGATCGACGTATGGGAGTCATGCCCCAGGCGGGCCCACCTTACTTAGTGAATCAATTCAGATGAAGAGGTATGTTTACAGCACCTGGAAAAAATGACAAATCATCAACAGAAAAAAAACAAAGAACAATATATGGACCGAAACAGGATCTAACCCGTACTCAGTGACACATAGCCTTGTCACTTAAAGCCAAGCGTTAGGGAACACTGCCACTCTTCTTTTCGTGGCAAGGCGCTGTGTCACTGAGTGCGGGTTCGATCCAGTTTCGATCCATATATTCATAATACGGTCCTGCTAACATACAGTACATCTCGTTATAGACCTTGACATTTGTATGGGTTCTGTCACAGAAGAGTAGTGGTAAGCTTAATATATGTTTACGTCGTTAATTTCTGGTAAAAATCGTATTTCCTTTCTCATGAGTAAAGAATGTTAAACTTATCCAGTCCATCCCGATTCTACCATCATAATGTCATGTTTTTACCTATGTCCATCCCTATGTCCCGTTTTTACCATTCTAACGTCCCGTCTTTACCATTCCAATGTCCCGTTTTTTACCATCCTAATGTCCCGTTTACGTCATCCTAATGTCACGTTTTTTACCATCCTAATGTCCTGTTTTCGTCATCCTAATGTCACGTTTCTTCATTCTAATGTCATGTTTTTTACCATCCTAATGTCCTGTTTTCGTCATCCTAATGTCACGTTTCTTCATTCTAATGTCACGTTTTTTACCATCCTAATGTCCTGTTTTCGTCATCCTAATGTCACGTTTCTTCATTCTAATGTCACGTTTTTACCATCCTAATGTCCTGTTTTCGTCATCCTAATGTCACGTTTCTTCATTCTAATGTCACGTTTTTTACCATCCTAATGTCCTGTTTTCGTCATCCTAATGTCACGTTTCTTCATTCTAATGTCACGTTTTTTTACCATCCTAATGTCACGTTTATTCATTCTAATGTCCCGTTTTTTACCATCCTAATGTCTTGTTTTCGTCATCCTAATGTCACGTTTCTTCATTCTAATGTCACGTTTTTTACCATCCTAATGTCAAGTTTATTCATCCTATTGTTCTGTTTTTAACATCCTAATGTCACGTTTCTTCATTCTAATGTCCCGTTTTTTACCATCCTAATGTCCTGTTTTCGTCATCCTAATGTCACGTTTCTTCATTATAATGTCACGTTTTTAACATCCTAATGTCAAGTTTATTCATCCTATTGTTCTGTTTTTAACATCCTAATGTCACGTTTCTTCAACGAAATGTCTCATTTTTACAATCCTTATGTCCTGTTTTTGCTATTCTAATGTCACGTTTCTTCATCCTAATATCACGTTTTTACTATCTTAATGTCCCGTTTTTACTATCCTAATGTCCATTTTTCATCCTATTGTAACGATTGAGTCATTCTAATGTCCCATTTTTGCCATCATAATGTCCCGTTTTTGTCTTTCTAAGTCCCCGGGGTTTTTTTTCGATTTACCATCGGAATGAGACCGCAGATAGAAGTTGCAGTCCCACATTTGAACAGACATCAATATATGAAGTCATCTTTAAATGCTTGAGCTCCAACATGTGCTCAGAGTAGTTGCCATTAGAGTAGGGACACATCTGACAAGGGAAACTGCTGTTTGAGCCACCTTGGTCCACAGCCAAGGTGGTCCACATCCAAGGTGGTCCACAGCCAAGGTGGTCCACAGCCAAGGTGGTCCATGGCCAACGTGGTCCACAGCCAAGGTGGTTCACAGCCAAGGTGGTCCACAGCCAAGGTGGTCCTCGGCCAAGGTGGTCCACAGCCAAGGTGGTCCACAGCCAAGGTGGCCCACAGCCAATGTGGTCCACATCCAAGGTGGCCCACAGCCAAGGTGGTCCACATCCAAGGTGGTCCACAGCCAAGGTGGTCCTCGGCCAAGGTGGTCCACAGCCAAGGTGGTCCACAGCCAAGGTGGCCCACAGCCAAGGTGGCCCACAGCCAAGGTGGTCCTCGGCCAAGGTGGTCCACAGCCAAGGTGGCCCACAGCCAAGGTGGTCCTCGGCCAAGGTGGTCCACAGCCAAGGTGGTCCACAGCCAAGGTGGCCCACAGCCAAGGTGGCCCACAACCAAGGTGGCCCACAGCCAAGGTGGTCCACATCCAAGGTGGTCCACATCCAAGGTGGTCCACAGCCAAGGTGGTCCATGGCCAACGTGGTCCACAGCCAAGGTGGTTCACAGCCAAGGTGGTCCACAGCCAAGGTGGTCCTCGGCCAAGGTGGTCCACAGCCAAGGTGGTCCACAGCCAAGGTGGCCCACAGCCAAGGTGGTCCTCGGGCAGAAAATAAAATCACTAAAACACTCCAATTAGCGTGACGTTTTCAGCTATCATCATGTACCATACCGGTTGGCGTAGGCGATCATGTCCTTCCGCAATCCTTTATATTCAATGCATCGTATCAGTTCTGTTGTTGACTGTTGTCCATGCCATGACACCAAGCTATCCAGCATCTTCTCTCTTTGTTGTCCGCGATCTCTCTTTCCTTGTTAAACATGAATTTGTTTCTTTGCTATCATCATCATGTGCCATTTCGGTTGGCGTAGGTAATCATGTCCCTCCACAATCTTCTATCTACAGTGCATCGTTCTTTGCTATAGACAACTGAAATTACTCTACCCATAACGGACCTGCTCACAAAACTGAAAACGTCACGTTAGTTGGGGTGTTTTCGGATGTTATTTTCTGCCGGGGGGAGCATTTATATAGATCGCTGTGTCTGGTCAAAGTATATTGTGGAATTGTTGTGTGTGACGTTTTAATTTCTCCCGGAAACGTGGAATCCTCTAGTTTCCCTTGTATTCCGATGACATTCTCAAATATGAAACCAGCGACGGATATTCAGAGAAGGCAAAGCGAAGTCTAGATCCTCATATTTTATCAAATACACAATCGCATAAAAATCTGAATGAGTTCAGTGTCAGTGTACAACCAGTCACCGTATTCCCTACCATAGCTGTGATATAGTTCAGTGTCAGTGTACAACCAGTCACCGTATTCCCTACCATAGCTGTGATATAGTTCAGTGTCAGTGTACAACCAGTCACCGTATTCCCTACCATAGCTGTGATATAGTTCAGTGTCAGTGTACAACCAGTCACCGTATTCCCTACCATAGCTGTGATATAGTTCAGTGTCAGTGTACAACCAGTCACCGTATTCCCTACCATAGCTGTGATATAGTTCAGTGTCAGTGTACAACCAGTCACCGTATTCCCTACCATAGCTGTGATATAGTTTAGTGTCAGTGTACAACTAGTCACCGTATTGCCTACCATAGCTGTGATATAGTTTAGTGTCAGTGTACAACTAGTCACCGTATTGCCTACCATAGCTGTGATATAGTTCAGTGTCAGTGTACAACCAGTCACCGTATTGCCTACCATAGCTGTGATATAGTTCAGTGTCAGTGTACAACCAGTCACCGTATTGCCTACCATAGCTGTGATATAGTTTAGTGTCAGTGTACAACTAGTCACCGTATTGCCTACCATAGCTGTGATATAGTTTAGTGTCAGTGTACAACTAGTCACCGTATGCCTACCATAGCTGTGATATAGTTCAGTGTCAGTGTACAACCAGTCACCGTATTGCCTACCATAGCTGTGATATAGTTCAGTGTCAGTGTACAACCAGTCACCGTATTCCCTACCATAGCTGTGATATAGTTCAGTGTCAGTGTACAACCAGTCACCGTATTCCCTACCATAGCTGTGATATAGTTCAAATAACTCAAGCCGTTACTAATAAATTGACGTCAATGTCTATGGAGATCAAATGTACTACAACTGTACACCGGCAGCTATGGACTTGCAATGTGTATGAGAACTAGATAGGTCGTTTCAAGAATTACCTCCATGTTTCCATGGCAACACAAGAACGACAACTCAGATGCCGTTCTAATCTTTTCTTTGAAACATTAGAAGTAGTGCCGGTAGGGAGAAGAATCTATGAAGTGTCGACTGTAAGAATCACTGCGCTGTGTCTTTATTTACAAAAAAAAACCTGAACAAAACTGTCAGAGAATTTAATTAACAACAAAACCATGTTTTTTCATAACTTATAATGTAAATAATATTATGATGTAATTATAATTATGTTAGTTTATGACAATAATTGAAGGAACTATATTACATAGCGCAAAATACAGTAATGTTTATGTCGCAAATGATCAGAATAAAGGTCACCCTTAAAGTTCGGTTTCATGTCTGGCCTCTTCAAGTGTCAAACTCACCGTCCGACGCTGTATGAAACACAACTTTAATATGGTCTCGCGCTCTTCAAGCAACAACCGTGCCGCCATTTTATTTGTTTGTCCTGTCGGTCGCGTGGTGACGTTTGTATTCATGTCAGTAACGATAACTCTTGATAGTGCTACACGTCATTCCACACATGCTAACGTAATTCCATGCACAAAGTCTCATAGATAACATCTATTAAATTGTGTATTTTCGTGTCGCTAAAATGTGTGTATATTTGTTGCTCCCTGTATTATTCTCCCTTTATTCCCGCCAGATATTTATATACATATACTTAATTGCCCGTTTTAAATGTATATTTTCTAACATTTCCTTGTTGTGCTGTAGATTATAAAGTACACTTTGTTTAAAACTGAAACTGCATGCTTGAGTGCGCACTGTACAACATAGGTTAAATGCAGAATAGCTCAGTCAAAAGCAGATTTCCAAAAAAATGAGAAAGATACTGCAATCCTTTTTTAATAATAGAAACAAGAAAAGAGTTCTTAAATGTTATGTAGAGTCAGTCTTAACATATGGATGTGAATCATGGACAATAGGATAACAGACAGGAGAATCACTAGAGTCTGCAGAGATGTTGTTTTACAGAAGAATGTTGAGAGTACCATGGACAGCGATGAAGAGAAATCAATATGTTCTGAAAGAGGTCAAAGCAAAGAGAGAGCTAATATCCAATTTTAGGAAGAAACAATCATCATTTCTTGGTCATGTAATGAGAAGGGAACAGCTGGAATATATTGTAACAACTGGGAAAATTGAGGGATGATTAGATAGAGGGAAGCAAAGAGAAAAAATACCAGGCAGCTTAAGAGAATGGCTTGGCAGAAGGTCAACAACAGAAATGATAAATAACTATCGATATATGAAAGTTGTAGAGAAACAAGCTCACCTTCGCCAGCAGATAAAGTACTTGATGATGATGAGTGCGCTCTGGCGTTGTCGTTTGGGGTTCCAATTTCATGCTGAACATGAAGTCCCCGCGATCTAACTGCAATAAATAATGAGTGCCTAGTTTCTGGCAAGAAAAAAAAAGCATCCATGAAGAGAACGCTTGACCGCGCGCCCGCTCTTGTTCACAAGGGAAGCTGAGACTCAATACTCCTCTCTGTGAAGGTACTACTGCTATGGGATACCTTTACCTTTTATTTATTTTCTTGTAATGGGCGCAGTCTGCGTTGGGTCGATGTTTAAAGAAAGCTGCTATATTTGTGCCGAGCACATCGAACTACAGCATTGTAGTTTTTTTGTGACTGATTTGTCTGCCCAGTGAGCTTGTCCAGACTGTAAGTCTCTTTTGATTATCTGCACTGACATTTGGGATAGTGTCTTAATCAATTCTGGTTCACTACATCCTAAACCATTAGTATTCAACTATATGCATTCTCTGTTAATTCTGTGTACAGTTTCGTCCGCCAATATTAGCTCGACAACACTTTATACCAAAGGGATGAATTGTAATCCATCTTCAATTTAGAAACCTCAGTGGTTAGCTCCCATGAAATGTATTCACAGACGCATGCTATTATATGTTGTGATTGTACATTTATCGAACTATGCATACTCTAACCTTCCTTGTTATGATCGATGCATTTCCTCCTCAGCTACGAGACTCTGGTTGGTAATATATTGTATATCGACATCCCTGGAGGCAAGGACATCAACCGAAGCTGGCAAAGTTTCCTTAGCCAAGACGTCATGGAGTGGGGATTCCCATACAAGAAGGGATCAATAGAGAGACACGCATGAAACTGCCAGAACCGTATCTTGCCCACCAGGTATGGAATGTTCTATGTCCGTCTAGAATAAGACAGGACTGACAATAACTATGGTGGTTCAGTAATAGAGAGCAAGCTTCATGATTAATTAGTCGTTTCTTCACTGATGTAAATGCTAATATCAACAACCCGCCTATAAAAACGTGCACTACATACACTACATACAATTAAGAATAGCAACAACACTTAGATCACTTACGCTCTTGTACATACACACTTGGTTCTAACTACCGCTAACAATGTGGACTTGCCTGCTTGTTTGCGTTCACCCAGTGGCTGAAGGAATACTCCAGTCATCCGCCCTTAAAAGTGCGTTAAGTGAGCATGAATACGTGGTGTTGTGATTTGCAGTAGGACTGTGACATTTTCGCCTTTCGTCCCATCGCATCCGAGACTTCAACACGGTATTTTTGAGTAACGGATTGCCTTCCCTCTCGATCTCTAGTCACTTGCTCAAATTCGACTGATTAGTCTGTTTTTTATAGGAGCACCGTGACGAGGTGTAGTATATAGATAGTTTTTTGTTCATCAATCCTGGCTCAAGATATGGGCTATAATTCGCTGACAGCTTTCAGCTCTGTTGCTGACGTCATTCACAGCTGGATTGATGGTAATAAGACAAGGAGAGGTCACTGGTTCCTTCAGCACCCCCGAGTACGTTGAGGTCTGAGCACTTTACCCCAATGCATATTCGTAGTGGGGAAGCCGCGATAGCTCACTGGTTAGTGAACTGGACTACAAAGCACAAAAAGATAGGGTTCGATCCCAACCGACGGCTTCCGGGTTCACCAGCCTTAAATTGGTACCGGATTTTTTCGGAGAAAGTAACACGGGCGTAATACCAACCACATTACCCCAAAAATCATGTGCTGAAAGTCTGTAAAATTTATGGTCGCTAACACCATATTCCCTATACGCCACTTGGCGTGACGGGGGCTCTTTTCGTTTTATTTATATTCGTAGTGAGTACAGTAAGACGAAGGTTCCCTCAACGTCTTGCTAAGCGTATGGGGAATATGGTGTTAGTGACCATATTTTTCTATGACCACGGCACATTTTTAGGTTTATATGGTCGGTATCACGCCAGGTCACCTGCGCTTCCCATAAAATATCTGGTACCTATTTTTAGAGGCAAGAGCAACAGGATTCGGCTCCCTCAATGAGATAGAGCTGCTTGCACGGAAAAGAGACAAATGGCGAGATTTGATAAAATATCTTTACAAGAAAACTTCTAGAACAAAAATTCAGATATGAGAAGGTGTATCTTGGTCTACGCCCTATGGGCCGGCAACGGCTCAAAAGGTCAATAGATATAGATAGATTTTTAGAGGCTGGGTGAACCTCGGAGCTTTGTCGGTCCGAAAACATGCGACACTTCTGAGGATCGAACTCGAATTCTTCTGATCAGGAAGCAAACACACTAACCACTCAGCCACCGAGGTTCCAGTATACAGTGAGTGTTATACTTCAATCTATAATATAAATGTATACAGTGAGTGTTATACTTCAATCTATAATATAAATGTATACAGTGAGTGTTATACTTCAATCTGTAATATAAAAGTATACAGTGAGTGTTATACTTCAATCTATAATATAAAAGTATACAGTGAGTGTTATACTTCAATCTATAATATAAATGTATACAGTGAGTGTTATACTTCAATCTGTAATATAAAAGTATACAGTGAGTGTTATACTTTCACACTATAGATGGCAGAGATGTTGAAGGTGGGAGTGCTGTAAGTCAATGTAGAAGAATGGCCGAGGATTGAAATAAGTAAGAATATAAAAGTTTCACAAAAGAGATGGTAGAAAAGTGATATGAACAGAATTTAGGACAGTAGCAAGAAGTGAAAATAAAGGAAAAAAAGTAGATGAGAAATATGTAACAGACAGTAAGAGAGTAGCAAAGAATGTAGAAGAGTAGTAGGATATTGAAAATCGCAGTGTAACAGGGAACCGACAGTAGTAGTAGGTTGGTATAGAGGTAGAACGTTCTTTTGTGGACAGGAAAGTTTCGTGTTCAAATATCGCCATAGGCGATTATGTTTCTTTTCGAAAGTTCCGAAAATGCGTAGAGTTTTCTTGGCTGTGCCCTCCATCGATCTCTGGGTAGTGCGCTCCCATGCCAAGCCCTCTCACAAGCAAACCAGGGATGATGCATAAGCCACAGAAATCTACAACTTCTTCACACATGCGATTGGGCCTCATATTTGATTATATTATAATTTATAATAGAGTTCATCTGATGTTAATTTCTGAACAGAGGGTCTCAACGTTTCATTTAGCTAAGGGGCATCGCCAGTTCTAAATTCTACCCTGGTGGTAAGCAAAACGCCAAGCCATTTTTCTTTCCCACAAAAAAAGATCTTCGACACTCATTTGTAGGCAGATGAAATAATGAACCGATTGATCGAACGCAACCTGAAGTCTCAAGTGGACTAGTTCAATAATGCCCCAAGTGGATTAGTTCAATAACGTCCCAAGTGGTCTAGTTCAATAACGTCCCAAGTGGACTAGTTCAATAATGCCCCAAGTGGATTAGTTCAATAACGTCCCAAGTGGATTAGTTCAGTAACGTCCCAAGTGGTCTAGTTCAATAACGCCCCAAGTGGACTAGTTCAATAACGTCCCAAGTGGATTAGTTCAATAATGCCCCAAGTGGACTAGTTCAATAACGTCCAAGTGGACTAGTTCAATAACGCCCCAAGTGGACTAGTTCAATAATGCCCCAAGTGGATTAGTTCAATAATGCCCCAAGTGGACTAGTCAATAACGTCCCAAGTGGACTAGTTCAATAACGCCCCAAGTGGACTAGTTTAATAATGCCCCAAGTGGATTAGTTCAATAATGCCCCAAGTGGATTAGTTCAATAAACGCCCCAAGTGGATTAGTTCAATAATGCCCCAAGTGGATTAGTTCAATAATGCCCCAAGTGGATTAGTTCAATAACGCCCCAAGTGGACTAGTTCAATAATGCCCAAAGTGGATTAGTTCAATAACGTCCCAAGTGGACTAGTTCAATAACGCCCAAGTGGACTAGTTCAATAACGCCCCAAATGGATTAGTTCAATAATGCCCAAGTGGATTAGTTCAATAACGCCCCAAGTAGATTAGTTCAATAATGCCCCAAGTGGATTAGTCCAATAACGCCCCAAGTGGATTGGTTCAATAATGCCCCAAGTGGATTAGTTCAATAACGCCCCGAGTGGATTAGTTCAATAACGTCCAAGTGGATTAGTTCAATAACGCCCCAAGTGGATTAGTTCAATAATGCCCAAAGTGGATTAGTTCAATAACGTCCCAAGTGGATTAGTTCAATAACGTCCCAAGTGGATTAGTTCAATAACGTCCAAGTGGATTAGTTCAATAACGTCCAAGTGGATTAGTTCAATAACGTCCCAAGTGGATTAGTTCAATAATGCCCCAAGTGGATTAGTTCAATAATGCCCCAAGTGGATTAATTCAATAATGCCCCAAGTGGATTAGTTCATTAACGTCCCAAGTGGATTAGTTCAATAACGTCCAAGTGGATTAGTTCAATAACGTCCAAGTGAATTAGTTCAATAACTCCCAAGTGGATTAGTTCAATAATGCCCCAAGTGGATTAGTTCAATAACGTCCAAGTGGTTAGTTCAATAACGCCCCAAGTGGACTAGTTCAATAATGCCCAAGTGGATTAGTTCAATAACGCCCAAGTGGATTAGTTCAAAAACGCCCCGAGTGGATTAGTTCAATAATGCCCCAAGTGGATTAGTTCAATAATGCCCCAAGTGGATTAGTTCAATAACGCCCCAAGTGATTAGTTCAATAATGCCCCAAGTGGATTAGTTCAATAATGCCCCAAGTGTTGATTAGTTCAATAACGCCCCAAGTGGACTAGTTCAATAATGCCCAAAGTGGATTAGTTCAATAACGTCCCAAGTGGACTAGTTCAATAACGCCCAAGTGGACTAGTTCAATAACGCCCCAAATGGATTAGTTCAATAATGCCCCAAGTGGATTAGTTCAATAACGCCCCAAGTGGATTAGTTCAATAATGCCCCAAGTGGATTAGTCCAATAACGACCCAAGTGGATTGGTTCAATAATGCCCCAAGTGGATTAGTTCAATAACGCCCCGAGTGGATTAGTTCAATAACGTCCAAATGGATTAGTTCAATAACGCCCCAAGTGGATTAGTTCAATAATGCCCCAAGTGGATTAGTTCAATAACGTCCCAAGTGGATTAGTTCAATAACGTCCAAGTGGATTAGTTCAATAACGTCCCAAGTGGATTAGTTCAATAACGTCCCAAGTGGATTAGTTCAATAATGCCCCAAGTGGATTAGTTCAATAATGCCCCAAGTGGATTAATTCAATAATGCACCAAGTGGATTAGTTCATTAACGTCCCAAGTGGATTAGTTCAATAACGTCCAAGTGGATTAGTTCAATAACGTCCCAAGTGAATTAGTTCAATAACTCCCAAGTGGACTAGTTCAATAACGGATTAGTGGATTAGTTCAATAACGTCCTAGTGGATTAGTTCAATAACGCCCCAAGTGGACTAGTTCAATAATGCCCCAAGTGGATTAGTTCAATAACGCCCAAAGTGGATTAGTTCAATAACGCCCCAAGTGGATTAGTTAAATAACGTCCAAGTGGATTAGTTCAATAACGCCCCAAGTGGATTAGTTCAATAACGCCCAAGTGGATTAGTTCAATAATGCCCCAAGTGGATTAGTTCAAAAACGCCCCAAGTGGACTAGTTCAATAATGCCAAAAGTGGACTAGTTCAATAACGTCCAAGTGGATTAGTTCAATAATGCCCAATGGACTAGTTCAATAATGCCCCAAGTGGACTAGTTCAATAACGTCCAAGTGGATTAGTTCAAAACGCCCCAAGTGGACTAGTTCAATAATGCCCCAAGTGGACTAGTTCAATAATGCCCCAAGTGGACTAGTTCAATAACGTCCTAGTGGATTAGTTCAATAAGTGGATTAGTTCAATAACGTCCAAGTGGACTAGTTCAATAATGCCCCAAGTGGATTAATTCAATAACGTCCCAAGTGGACTAGTTCAATAACGTCCCAAGTGGACTAGTTAAATAACGTCGCAAGTGGACTAGTTCAATAACGCCCCAAGTGGATTAGTTCAATAACGTCCAAGTGGACTAGTTCAAAAACGTCCCAAGTGGATTAGTTCAATAACGTCCCAAGTGGATTAGTTCAATAACGTCCTAGTGGATTAGTTCAATAACGTCCCAAGTGGACTAGTTCATTAACGTCCAAGTGGACTAGTTCAATAACGTCCCAAGTGGACTAGTTTAATAACGTCCAAGTGGACTAGTTCAATAACGTCCCAAGTGGATTAGTTCAATAACGCCCCAAGTGGATTAGTTCAATAACGTCCCAAGTGGACTAGTTCAATAACGTCCAAGTGGATTAATTCAATAACGTCCCAAGTGGACTAGTTCAATAACGTCCCAAGTGGACTAGTTCAATAACGTCCTTAGTGGACTAGTTCAATAACGTCCTAGTGGATTAGTTCAATAACGTCCAAGTGGACTAGTTCAATAACGTCCCAAGTGGACTAGTTCAATAACGCCCCAAGTGGACTAGTTCAATAATGTCCCAAGTGGACTAGTTCAATAATGTCCCAAGTGGACTAGTTCAATAATGTCCCAAGTGGACTAGTTCAATAACGTCTCAAGTGGACTAGTTCAATAACGTCCCAAGTGGACTAGTTCAATAACGTCCCAAGTGGACTAGTTCAATAACGCCCCAAGTGGACTAATTCAATAACGCCCCAAGTGGATTAGTTCAATAACGCCCCAAGTGGATTAGTTCAATAACGTCCCAAGTGTATAGTTCAATAACGCCCCAAGTGGATTAGTTCAATAACACCCCAAGTGGATTAGTTCAATAACGCCCCAAGTGTTATTATTTCAATAACGTCCCATGTGGATTAGTTCAATAACGCCCCAAGTGGATTAGTTCAATAACGTCCCAAGTGGACTAGTTCAATAACGTCCAAGTGGACTAGTTCAATAACGTCCCAAGTGGACTAGTTCAAAAACGTCCTAGTGGATTAGTTCAATAACATCCTAGTGGATTAGTTCAATAACGTCCAAGTGGACTAGTTCAATAACGTCCCAAGTGGATTAGTTCAATAACGTCGAAGTGGATTAGTTCAATAACGTCGAAGTGGATTAGTTCAATAACGTTCAAGTGGACTAGTTCAATAAAGCCCCAAGTGGACTAGTTCAATAACGTCCAAGTGGACTAGTTCAATAACGTCCCAAGTGGATTAGTTCAATAACGTCCAAGTGGACTAGTTCAATAACGTCCAAGTGGACTAGTTCAATAACGTCCCAATTGGACTAGTTCAATAACGTCCAAGTGGACTAGTTCAATAACGTCCAAGTGGACTAGTTCAATAACGTCCCAAGTGGACTAGTTCAATAACGTCGAAGTGGACTAGTTCAATAACGTCGAAGTGGACTAGTTCAATAACATCCCAGTGGACTAGTTCAATAACGTCCCAAGTGAACTAGTTCATTAACGTCCCAGTGGGCTAGTTCAATAACGTCGAAGTGGACTTATTCAATAACGTCGAAGTGGACTATTTCAATAACGTCGAAGTGGACTAATTCAATAACGTCGAAGTGGACTAGTTCAATAACATCCCAGTTCACTAGTTCAATAACGTCGAAGTGGACTAGTTCAATAACATCCCAGTGGACTAGTTCAATAACGTCCCAAGTGCACTAGTTCACTAACGTCCTAAGTAAACTAGTTCAATAATGTCCCATGTGGACTAGTTCAATAACGTCCAAGTGCACTAGTTCAATAATGTCCCAAGTGGACTAGTTCAATAATGTCCCAAGTGGACTAGTTCAATAACATCCCAGTGGACTAGTTCAATAACGTCCCAAGTGCACTAGTTCACTAACGTCCCAAGTGGACTTAGTTCAATAATGTCCCAAGTGGACTAGTTCAATAACATCCCAGTGGATTAGTTCAATAACATCCCAGTGGATTAGTTCAATAACATCCCAGTGGACTAGTTCAATAACGTCCCAAGTGCACTAGTTCACTAACGTCCCAAGTGGACTTAGTTCAATAATGTCCCAAGTGGACTAGTTCAATAACGTCCCAAGTGCACTAGTTCAATAACGTCCCAAGTGGACTAGTTCACTAACGTCCCAAGTGGACTTATTTCAATAATGTCCCAAGTGGACTAGTTCAATAACGTCGAAGTGGACTAGTTCAATAACATCCCAGTGGATTAGTTCAATAACATCCCAGTGGACTAGTTCAATAACGTCCCAAGTGCACTAGTTCACTAACGCCCCAAGTGGACTAGTTCAATAATGTCCCAAGTGGACTAGTTCAATAACGTCCCAAGTGGACTAGTTCACTAACGCCCCAAGTGGACTAGTTCAATAACGTCCCAAGTGGATTAGTTCAATAATGTCCCAAGTGGACTAGTTCAATAATGTCCCAAGTGGACTAGTTCAATAACGTCACAAGTGGACTAGTTCAATAATGTCCCAAGTGGACTAGTTCAATAATGTCCCAAGTGGACTAGTTCAATAATGTCCCGAGTGGATTAGTTCAATAATGCCCCAAGTGGATTAGTTCAATAATGTCCGAAGTGGACTAGTTCAATAATGTCCCAAGTGGACTAGTTCAATAATGTCCCAAGTGGACTAGTTCAATAATGTCCCAAGTGGACTAGTTCAATAATGTCCCAAGAGGACTAGTTCAATAATGTCCCAAGTGGACTAGTTCAATAACGTCCCAAGTGGACTAGTTCAATAATGTCCCAAGTGGACTAGTTCAATAATGTCCCAAGTGGACTAGTTCACTAACGTCCCAAGTGGACTAGTTCAATAACGTCCCAAGTGGATTAGTTCAATAATGTCCCAAGTGTATTAGTTCAATAATGTCCCAAGGGGACTAGTTCAATAATGTCCCAAGTGGACTAGTTCAATAATGTCCCAAGTGGACTAGTTCAATAATGTCCCAAGTGGACTAGTTCAATAATGTCCCAAGTGGACTAGTTCAATAACGTCCCAAGTGGACTAGTTCAATAACGTCTCAAGTGGATTAGTTCAATAACGTCCCAAGTGGATTAGTTCAATAATGTCCCAAGTGGACTAGTTCAATAATGTCCACTCTGCCAAGGCTCCTTATTTGAGTCTGGAGATAGCTTGAATTTCTCATTACGACATCCTTTCTCTAATTTAAACGCAGTGGATGGCATGGGTGCTGATGAAGGCAGGATGTGATTTAACATCATTTTTCAGAGCGCGAAATGTTTTGAATTCACGAATGTGATCTTTACAAAAGTTGAATCGATATTTGTTTCATTGTTAGGAAATACGCTTTGTTACAGATGAAGGAGAAACTGTGGAAGTTTCCCAGAACAAGGGCTTTACAGACAACACAAGAGGAGTAAAGATCTCCACTCAGCTGCCGTCATAGGTCGAGCCGTACAGACTTCACTCTATGATCTCATCGCTTACCAGCCACTTGAGACTTGTCTTGTCTGGGTCAATATTGGCTGTAGTTACAGATCCTTTAAAGGCAACTTTGCACACTTCATACATAGTACACTTTAGTTTCACCTACATAAGTGACATTACAATATTAACTGTTTATACCATACCGGTAATATTGCAAACAAAGCCTGTAAATAAATTAATTTGAAAAAAGAGACTTTCTTATTGGAGTTTATAATATTTTATGTACAGTTTCATCGTCATCATCATTATCATCATCAAGTACTGGGCCTGCTGGCGTAGGTGATCATGTCTCTCCACAACTTTCGATCTGGACAGTTATTTATCATTTCTGTTCTCTGGCATCTTTTCTCTTTGCTTCCCTCTATTTCTTCGTCCCTCAAGTTTCAGATTTGTTACAATATATTCCAGTTGTTCTCTTCTCATTACATGGCTAACAAAAAAATGATGATTGTCTCTTCCTAATATTGGAAATTAGCTCTCTTTTTGCTTTGGCCTCCTTCAGAACGTTTTCATTATTCTTCTTAGCTGTCCATGGCATTCTCAACATTCTTCTGTAAAACTACAGTGTACAACTACAAAATTTCTACAGACTCCAAGGATTTTCTTGTCTGTTGTCCTGTTGTCCATGATTCACATCCATATGTTAGCTTAGATGTTAGGTTACCATGTACAGTTTATTTAAATTCAAAATTGTATTTTGGTTAGTAGTCTTGGAAAGGTTGCAGTAGTTTTTGGGTGTCAATGTCCCGAGTCTGGTACATTCCACTTATTCTTAAAATTGATATTTCATGGAAGTGGTTTCATTTCTGATAAAACACGGGAAATGTACACTTTGTTCCACGAATGATATCACCTGAAAGGACAAAGTGACAAACGTGGAGGCGCGCGCTCGCTCAGGCCACCTGAACATCTACACGCTGCTCAAACAACGTCGGTTACATCGGCTTGGCCACTTACACCCAATGAAAGATGGTCGCATACCAGAAGATATACTTTATGGACAAGTAGCAGATGGCAATAGAACTAGGATGCACCATAAACTCCGATTTATAGAAGTGTGTAATATATGGATGTGAATCATGGACAATAGGACAATAAACAAGAAAATCACTGGAGTCTGTAGAAATGTGGTTTTACAGAAAAAAATTGAGAATACCATGGACAGCTAAGAAGAATAATGAAAACGTTCTGAAGGAGGCCAAAGCAAAAAGAGAGCTAATTTCCAATATTAGGAGGAAACAATCATTATTTTTTGGCCATGTAATGACAAGAGAACAGCTGGAATATATTGCAATAACTGCGAAAATTGAGGGACGAAGAGGTAGAGGAAAGCAAAGAGAAAAAATACTAGACAGCTTAAGAGAATGGCTTGGCAGAAGGTCAAAAACAGAAATGATAAATAACTGTCGAGATCAGAAATTGTGGAGAGACATGATCACCTACGCCAGCAGTACCGGTACTTGGTGATGATAATTATGCTATAGACTTTTGCAGCCCCGTGTGACTCATGTAGTTTCATGTTGGTCAGGATGAATGTTGTCTAGATTCAAGACTGTGAGATCGAGGGTAGACTTGTGGACCGGTTTATCATTTCACACACTCACATTGCAGGGGAGATCTCAGAGCTTACGTACTGTTGTTTGATGTACGATCTGGATAATCCGACGAATAACTGTGTTTCAAATGTTCGGATTTGGAGACAAAAACGATGTCCTAACATCAAACATTAAACATTTTTTTTTAAATTGGACGTTCAACATTTTCGGGAACACGTGAACTTCCGGTCAATATGGCGGATAGGCGGCAGGAACCATTATAAGTTGTGTGTGAAAAGTGTTCCTTGTTGCAGTTTTCCCTTTTTCCAAGTCCAGCTTGTTGCATGAGCTACTGAGTTTAGTGCTCTGTGCACACCATGAGTTGTGCGTTTCATCCGTTTTGATAGTGTTTTTGAGATTTAGATTGCTTGCGATGAATGATGATATCGTATGAGGAGAAGAGATGGCTGTGTTCACTTTTTGTGCGGTTTCGCCTTATATCTTTTGACGTGTGCTGAGACTGCTATGATGGGGACTGCAGCTACCTCTCTTTGTTCGGAGATGAGATATTAATACGGATGATTCCTCTGACACAGGCGGTTAAGCAGTCATTGATTTTAATTCGTTGACGTCTTTCATAGTTTTCAGATCTGGCCCTTGACGTCTTTTTTAGTTTTCAGATCTGGCCCTTGACGTCTGTCATAGTTTTCAGATCTATCCCTTCACATTTTTCATAGTTTTCAGATCTAGTTTTGGAGGAGAAGGCGCGCCCCCCCAGCACCAGAGCTGGAAGTTGTCAGTGACTCACAACTGATGGCTTGCGCCAGGATCGGTGAACCAGAACCATCCAGACCCTGCTACACCTCTTCGTGGTGCCTCTAGAAACAGACTAACCTGTCTAGTCTGGCCAAGCGAGCAGGGATCGAAGTGGGAAGACGAACCCGGTACACAAAAAAAACGTCGGCTGAAATCGGATGTGTTGGGCCGAAAGGCGCAGATATCACAGTGTTACACTGCAAACTTCAACACAACGTAACTACGTCCACTTAACGTCCTTTTAAGGGCGGATGACGAGGAGGAAGTCTACGGTTCGTATCCGTTAGAATACCTCAAATCATCGGGCGAACGCATCATCATCATCATCAGATCTAGTCCTTGACGCATATCGTAGTTTTTAGATCTAGTCCTTGACGCATATCATAGTTTTCAGATCTATATAGTCCTTGACGCCTATCATAGTTTTCAGATCTATATAGTCCTTGACGCTTATCATAGTTTTCAGATCTAGTCCTTGACGCCTATCATAGTTTTCAGATCTATATAGTCCTTGACGCTTATCATAGTTTTCAGATCTATATAGTCCTTGACGCCTATCATAGTTTTCAGATCTATATAGTCCTTGACGCTTATCATAGTTTTCAGATCTGGCCCTTGACGTCTTTCATAGTTTTCCCCTGTTTTTGAGCACGAAAATGGTGTTTATCCATTTGGCATCCGTTCTTCTAAATTGACGAAGACAAATCTATTGTTGTGCAAAAACTGATCGTACTTTAATACGCCTCGCCTGCGTTTTAGTTTTGTGTCTGAGTGTTAAAACTAAACATTTTGAAAACATTAGGTCACATATGCGTTGTTAAAAACAGCAAGTGCTGTTTAAGAAAAAATAAACATCCTGTCCAGGAAAATAACTAATTTAGTCATAGCCACGAAAATAACTAATTTAGTCATAGCCAGGAAAATAAATAATTTAGTCATAGTCAGGAAAATAACTAATTTAGTCACAGCCAGGAAAATAACTAATTTAGTCATAGCCAGGAAAATAACTAATTTAGTCATAGCCACGAAAATAAGTAATTTAGTCATAGTCAGGAAAATAACTAATTTAGTCATAGTCAGGAAAATAACTAATTTAGTCATAGCCACGAAAATAACTAATTTAGTCATAGCCACGAAAATAACTGATTTAGTCATAGCCACGAAAATAAGTAATTTAGTCATAGTCAGGAAAATAACTAATTTAGTCATAGTCAGGAAAATAACTAATTTAGTCATAGTCAGGAAAATAACTAATTTAGTCATAGCCACGAAAATAACTAATTTAGTCATAGCCACGAATATAACTAATTTAGTCATAGCCACGCAAATAACTAATTTAGTCATAGCCACGAAAATAACTAATTTAGTCATAGCCAGGAAAATAACTAATTTAGTCATAGTCAGGAAAATAACTAATTTAGTCATAGCCGGGAAATAACTAATTTAGTCACAGTCAGGAAAATACAGGTCATTGCAGACGTCTGCGAAAATACACTTGAACTGTTATCAAATATGCCTTTCTTTATAGAAATTCATTTCACATGAGCTTGAAAGCATTGTTGTTTTTATTGAAAAGATTACATCATCAGGCCTGTATTCTGTCTATTATCTTTCTTTCTTTCTTTCTTTCTTTCTTTCTTTCTTTCTTTCTTTCTTTCTTTCTTTTTTTTCTTTCTTTCTTTTTTCTTTCTTTCTTTTTTTCTTTCATTCTTTCTTTCTTTCTTTCATTCTTACTTTGTTTTCATTATTTCCTTCGTTCGTGTGTTTTTTTTTCTATTTTGCTTTCTATCTGTACATCATACACTTCCTCTCACTCTCTCTTATTTTAATTTCATTTTACTCTCCTTCTCTGCCACACACATTTTCCCCATCTCAATCTCTATTTATACACATTCCTTCTCTCTCTATTATGATTACAAGCTCACTCTTCTGCCCTATCTATCCTTCCCACTACTTCACCTTACTTCTCTCTATCTCGCTTTATCTCCATCCCATTCTTGTGGCGAAATACAATGGCTATTTGAAATCCTGGATGTCTGAAGATAATAATTGAATCTCTGCTGAACTCGTCTTGGCCTCGCCACTGATAGATTACGGTCTCCTATAGAAAGTGCCCTCGTTCGTCCAGTCAGGCAATATTTCATTCCTTTGTACATGTCCTGGTGATATATTCTTGTATTGTTCTGTTATATTATTGAGATATATAATATTTATACGATCACCGAGCGCTCTATTTTTCTCTGGGCGGTCTCAAGACCACGAGATGCAGAAAGCGTAACCTCGACAGGTTATTTTTTACAGGCATCACCGATGTGTAATGTTAGAGATTGATTATTTCCGTATATAGCCTTTGGCCATTGGTTGCATAAAAAAAAATTAAAGAGCCCCGTCACGCCAAGTAACGTATAGGGAATATGGTGTTAGTGATCATAAATTTTACAGACCCTCAGCACATGATTTTTGGGGTAATGTGGTCGGTATTACGCCCGAACCGCTTTACTTTCCCAGAATAAAAAAAATACGGTACCCATTAAAGGCTGGGTGAACCGGAATCCGTCGGTTGGGATCGAACCCTACCTCTTGTCCTTGTATCGCGGCTCCCATTGGTTATATCGCGGCTCCCATTGGTTATACTGCGGCTCCCATTGGTTATATCGCGGCTCTCATTGGTTATATCGCGGCTCCCATTGGTTATATCGCCGCTCCCATTGGTTATATCGCGGCTCCCATTGGTTATATCGCGGCTCCCATTGGTTATATTGCGGCTCCCATTGGTTATATCTCGGCTCCCATTGGTTATATCGCGGCTCTCATTGGTTATATCGAGGCTCCAATTGGTTATATTGCGGCTCCCATTGGTTATATCGCGGCTCTCATTGGTTATATCGCGGCTCTCATTGGTTATATCGCAGCTCCCATTGGTTATATCGCGGCTCTCATTGGTTATATCGCGGCTCTCATTGGTTATATCGCGGCTCTCATTGGTTATATCGCGACTCCCATTGGTTATATCGCAGCTCCCATTGGTTATATCGCGGCTATCATTGGTTATATCGCGGCTCTCATTGGTTATATCGCGGCTCTCATTGGTTATATCGCGGCTCCCATTGGTTATATCGCGGCTCCCATTGGTTATATCGCGGCTCCCATTGGTTATATCGCGGCTCCCATTGGTTACATGGGTAGGTTTATCCCTACCAAGGGATGAGTCCCATTTCCCACGCTAATCTCCTGGACAAAATTGGGCAAGATGGAGTAAATAACAATAAATGAATATAATTATAGAAGGAAACTTCCGAGACGATATTTCAGCGAATCATAGCAGAAAGAGGTATGTTTTACAGCACTCAGAAAAATAACAAATAAACAACAACAGAAAAAAACAAGGAACAACATATGGACCCAAGCAGGATCGAACCCGTACTCCCTAGCACTTCGCCTTGTCGCTAGAAGCCGAACGCTAGGGAACACTGCCACTCAGCTAACTAAAAAAATTAGCTATCGTGGACGATGTCTTTCACGCAGGTATTCTCATGACTATGCTTGTTTAGCCATTTCCACTCCCCCGCCCCACCAACCCAACTTTCAGGGTTACGTGAAAGCCATTTGAACATGTGATAGATGGTGATGACAGCCGACATGTAGTTCCGGCTAGTCCTAACTACGCGATAGCTAGCAGACGATCTCATGTATAGAGACAATGGCTGCGATCTCCGACTAGTACAGTCACTGCCAAGAAGGAAAGGAATGGCAAGCTACCTTCTTGTATTACCGAGTAGAATTTGTCAAGAAAAAAAATTAACCGTGACAAATCTGACACAAGTGCAGCGCATCAAATACTTTGTCACAAAAATAACATAAGATGGAAGATGTACCATAAAAATATATTTAAATACATCTGAAAACACCAACGAGAACATTCTCAAAGAGGCCAACACAAAAAGGGAGCTCATAAAAAACATCAGAAAGAAACAATCAACATTTTTTGGGCACATCATGAGAAGAGGAAAGTTGGAATACTTGGTTACAACTGGCAAAAGAAAAGGAAAGAGAGATCGCGGACGACAAAGAGAGAAAATACCGGATAGCTTGGTGTCATGGCATGGAAAACAGTCAACAACAGAACTCATACGATGCACTGTAGATAGAAGATTGTGGAAGGACATGATCGCCAATGCCAACCGGTACGGTACATGATGATGATGATTATGACCAACATTACTATATGTCATTCAGCTTCCTAGAAATGTCACCAGCCATGAACTGAACAATATTTCTTAGAATTGATTAAGGTTGACGTCAAAAGATGTATCCAGAATGAGAGGAATAGTTGAAAAACTTGAGAATTTGAGATTAAAGTAAAGAAGCCGTGAACGCTCAGTGGCTAGCGAACTAGACTACTAAGGACAAAAGTTCGGGTTCGATCCTGACCTACGGAGTCCAGGTTCACCGAGCCTTAAATGGGTACGAAATGCTTTCTAGAAAAAGAAACGGCACTGGCGTAATATTGAACACATTCTTCTTCTTCTTCTACCTTTCAGCTCCCTGTGAAGCATAGGTCTTCAATAAACACTTTCCAAGTCGTTCTGTTTTTTGCCATTCTTTTAAAATCATTCCATGTCTTCCCCATCATCTTCATCTCTGTCTTCTCCAAGAATTCCTTGGTCTTCCTCTTTATATTTTCCCCAGGGGATTCAAAAAAGGGCCTGTTGTGTAATACTCTCAGTTGGCTTCAGCAGTGTGTGTCCTATCCAGCGCCATCGTCTTCGCTGTATCTCTTTATCCACTGGTATTTGACTGGTCATCATCATCATCATCTAGTGCCTTCTCCGCAACGAAGGTTGGCTACCATGGATCGCCATTCTACTCTGTTTCTTGCTTTGATGGTGCAGACTGTCATAGATTGACTTCTCCATCTTTTGATGTTACTCGTCCATGTTAGTCTTGGTCTGCCTCTGCCTCTTTTACCTTGCATTTTTCCTTCAAATATTACTTTTAGTAGGCTGTTGTGTCTTTTAACATGCCCCAAAAATTTCATTTGTCTTGTCTTAATTGTATTTAGTAGTTCCTCTTTTATTTTCAGTTGTTTTAAAACTTCATCGTTTGTTATCTTTTGTTTCCATCCAATTCTACCTATTCTTCTATATAAACACATTTCAAAGGCTTCAATTTTCTGTTCTGTTTTCTTGTCTAATGTCCATGTTTCTGCACCATACAGGAATATTGAGAAGATGTAACATTTTGCCATTCTTAGTTTCAGCCCTGTTGATATTTGTTTTTTTGTTAGTATATTTTTCATGGCATTAAAATTACTTTTTGCCATACCTATTCTTTTGTTTATTTCAATTTTGCATTTTCCATCATTGGTTATAGTATGTCCCAGGTAGTTGTAGCTCTGGACTGTCTCCAGATGTATTCCCTCAACTGTGATATTTAATTGTAGGTCTTGAGAGTTTTCTTAGTTTATGATCATAGTTTTAGTCTTTTGATATTCATTTCTAGTCCATATTTTTTGCTTGTTATGTTTATCACATTAAGCAATTGTTGTAGGTCTTTAGGATTTTCTGCTAGTAGAACAGTATCATCAACATATCTTAGGTTATTGATTATCTTTCCATTAATGTTTAGGCCTGGTATCTCTGAGATGTTTTTAAAGATTTGCTCAGTGTATAGATTGAACAAGCTTGGTGATAGGATGCATCCTTGTCTTACTCCTCTTTTTATGTCCATGGGTGTAGAGTTGTCCTTGTTATATATTATATATTTGACTGGTACATTTCCATAATTCTATGTTAGTGATTTTGTCCTGCCATTTCCATCCTTTTATTCTGCTTAAGCATCCATTATTGAAAGTCTGTAAATACTGACCATATTACCACAACAATAATGTGCCGAATGCCTATAAAAAAATGAGCACTAACACCACATTCCACATACACCACGCGGTGCAACGTCGCTCTTTATTTTCTCTGCTTTCAATGTTGAGAAACACCCAGAACCAAGTTGAATATCTTGGACACGCGACACAAATTCCATTAAACATCGTCAGGCTTTCCAGTAACTGCAGCTAAAGAAATTAGTACCAGACTCTATAAGTTTAGGGAAAGAATAATTATCTTCATCTTTCATCATCATGTGCCATACCGGTTGGCGTAGGCGATCATGTCCCTCCACAATCTTCTATCTACAGTGCATCGTATCAGTTCTGTTGTTGATTGTTCACCATGCCATGACACCAAGCTATCCAGTATTTTCTCACTTTGTCGTCCGCGATCTCTATCCTTTTATTTTGCCAGTTGTCTTCATCTTTACCTACCAAATATAGTTATCTAGTAAAGTGAAGCTTAGTACTTCACTTCTCAAATGCATTCAAATATATATCACATGACACAATGTAAATGTTCTATGCAGCAACAACGTCTATTCATATTTAGATACAAGAGTAACAGGTTAAAAGTAGAGCTCTTCACATTTAACTATGAACTCTTAATTCTTTATTTTTATGAGGAAATCAAGAAGAGATAAAAGGCTGATAAGAATAGATTCTTATACATTTGAATAATTTATATCCCTCTTTATTTTATTTTGATCTCTCCTTTATTTACTTGTGCTGCTCATCCTAGATGCAGTAGAGTTTTAGTTTATCTTTATTCCCTTGTCCGTTTGTTTTGTTCTCGTTTTCTGAAGAAGGCCGGATGTAGGCCGAAACGTCAGTATTTTGTTGTGTTCCTTGTTTGTAAAACTGTCACCAAACCCGGTAGGAGTGTACATTACGTCCCATCACTTGCTGTCTTGTTGTGTTCCTTGTTTGTAAAGCTGTCACCATAGCTTGTTGTGTTCCTTGTTTGTAAAGCTGTCACCAAACCGGTAGGAGTGTACATTACGTCCCATCACTTGCTGTCTTGTTGTGTTCCTTGTTTGTAAAGCTGTCACCATAGCTTGTTGTGTTCCTTGTTTGTAAAGCTGTCACCATAGCTTGTAGTGTTCCTTGTTTGTAAAGCTGTCACCAAACCCTGTAGGAGTGTACATTACGTCCCATCACTTGCTGTCTTGTTGTGTTCCTAATTTGTAAAGCTGTCAGCATAGCTTGTTGTGTTCCTTGTTTGTAAAGCTGTCAGCATAGCTTGTTGTGTTCCTTGTTTGTAAAGCTGTCACCATAGCTTGTTGTGTTCCTTGTTTGTAAAGCTGTCACCATAGCTTGTAGTGTTCCATGTTTGTAAAGCTGTCACCATACCCTGTAGGAGTGTACATTACAGCCCATCATTTGCTGCCTTGTTCAGCGTCTTGCCGAATCTGTCATTCAGATATTGATGCGACCAACGGCGTATGGGTGGTCTAGAATTAAGACATCGAGCACAGGACAGGAAAGTCTCGGGTTTCACAATCCTACCAGAGTCGGTAACAGCCTACTAAAAGTAATCCTGGAGGGGAAAATAAAAAAAAAGAGGCAGAACAAGACTAACATTGACGAGTAACATTAAAAGATGGACAAACCAGCCTATGACAACCTTCACCATCGAAGCAAGAGACAGAACAGAATGGCGCTCCATGGTAGCCAACCTTCGTTGCGGAGATGGCACTCGATGATGATGACCAGAGTCGGTGGGCATTTTTCAAAATTTAAAACTACGGGTTTTCCATGAGTCTACCCTCCCCTTTTTCTGTATAATGAGATGTCTAGCCCTATCGAAAAACGAAGAAATACGGGACTTCCCTGTGCAGTTTTCACACGTTGAAAATCCCTTGACAGTTGAAAGTTGAAAAGAGTAGGTAAGAAATGTGAGCTCTCTGGACCAAATTGTGAAGTCAATCTACCCATCCTGAAAAATGGTGTGTCGAGCCTAAAGGCGCAAATATCGCCACGTTGTAAACTTGCGACACAACACAACATCACCCACCCCCCTTGCTAAGAATAAGAGAGCGTACCCATCTATTGCGACATATTTCATTATTTGCTGAAGTAGAATGTGCTCTTATAGATTTGTACAAATTACTGTGATGCTAGGTCTGACGACAGTGAGTAATGACAGAATCAGTCATGACAGAAGCTGCTCGGCAAACAGCAATTGATAGTAAATATAGACGGTCGAATTCAGGCTGCTTCCAACCGTCTTTAATGTCATAAAGTATATATATATATCAGCTATATGGCTACGATGCGCTTGTTCCTTATTCATATTACAAAATCTAAACTGCAGAAAATCCTAAAGACCTACAACAATTGCTTAATGTGATAAACATAACAAGCAAAAAATATGGGCTAGAAATGAATGTCAAAAAGACTAAAACTATGATCATAAACAAAGAAAATTCTCAAGACCTACAATTAAATATCACAGTTGAGGGAATACATCTGGAGACAGTCCAGACAGTCTACAACTACCTGGGACATACCATAACCAATGATGGAAAATGCAAAACTGAAATAAACAAAAGAATAGGTATGGCAAAAAGTAATTTTAATGCCGTGAAAAATATACTAACAAAAAAACAAATATCAGCAGGGCTGAAACTAAGAATAGCAAAATATTACATCTTCTCAATATTCCTATATGGTGCAGAAACATGGACATTAGACAAGAAAACAGAACAGAAAATTGAAGCCTTTGAAATGTGGATTTATAGAACTATAGGTAGAATTGGATGGAAGCAAAAGATAACAAACGATGAAGTTTTAAAACAACTGAAAATAAAAAGAGAACTACTAAATACAATTAAGACAAATCAAATGAAATTTTTGGGGCATGTTAAAAGACACAACAGCCTACTAAAATTAATATTGGAATGGAAAATACAAGGTAAAAGAGGCAGACCAAGACTAACCTGGACGAGTAACATCAAAAGATGGACAAGTCAATCTATGACAGCCTGTACCACCAAGGCAAGAAACAGAGTAGAATGGCGATCCATGGTAGACAACCTTCGTTGTGGAGAAGGCATTCAATGATGATGATGATGAAACTGCACATTACTTTTCATTGTCATCTACTCCAAGAGGCATAGCACATAAAGTTGATAATGTTTTTGCTGTGGCACATTCAAGCGTTTTAGAAGAGATTATAGCTTTTGTAACATTTGTGATTTAAAAAAAAAGAAATTGGAAAGGTTAACATTATTTTCGTTTGTTGAAACACTTAATCTCAGGGGGCCTTTGTAGCCTAGTTGGGGGCCTCGGTAGCCTAGTTGGGGGTCTCGGTAAACTAGTTGGGAAACCAGCCGACTGCACTACCGACGTTCGGACAACCCGTGTTCGATTCACTCTGGGAGCAGTGTGAGTTGTACTCGTGGTTGAAAAAAAAAAATTACTTCCATGGTCAACCCAGCCGTTGGCAGAAATGGGTACCAGGGTATTACTCTGGGAAGGTGAGGAATGTTGCCTCGCATCGTGAGTTTCGATGCTTGAAGCGACACTATCCAGAAATCTCTGAACATTTCTGGATAGGCGGCCGAGCACATATGGGTGGGAACTCGCGTGCTAAGACGCCGGTTCAAGTCTCGTACTTGACCTTACCATACTTAATCTCACTAGCATTAATCTGCTAAATTATCACAATCATAACAAATATTTACGCTACATTGTACATTTTGGTCACAGCGGCTAAGGTGAAACATAAATCTGAGGAATGAACTGACTGTTCCAGACTCATTGACATCATCAATTGGCTCAACTTTTGGAGGGTTGAAGCTAAAATGTCACGTTTACATTAAAATAAATAGCTGTGATATATATACTATTTTAAAAGAAAAGAAGAAGAATTTTTAATAGGAGACTCTTCATACAGAGCTTCGTAGCAGGGGGTATCTGATCATCAGAAGCATCCCTGAACTAGCTATATAAGCAAAATGCAATATATTACTTTATTAATAAAAAAAATGTTTGTATTACGTTCCGGAAAATATAAGACTGCAATCAAAATTTCACAGCAATCCACCAAATAATTTGTGGAAAAAAATGATTTTGAGTTTTAGCAACAATTTCTGAACGGACTATAGTTACTAAAGTCCTTTACAAACAAATGAACTACTGCTTCTTCTGCGACCATAACGTCCTTTAGACTAGGACTCCGTGCTCTCTTATAAAGGCAGCTGTCTGTTTTAGTGATTCGGTTGTCCCGTAGAGTTTCTCTTCCAGGGAGGTGGGTGTGGGCCACATTGTCCTCATCATTCCTGTGTACAAGGGCAGTCCAGTAGAATGTGTTATATTGTTATGTTATCCAGGGTACAGTGGCATTGGCTGGTAGTTCCTGTTTTGAGTTTGGTGTACATTTGTTTTCTCATGCTGTTGCAGCCATTGCCTGGGTGATGTATGATGACTTTATCATTTCTTGATTGAGGTATCCGTTCCTTATGCTTTGGGTGTTCTTGTTTTCATTATTCATGATACTGGCCTTTGAAAATGGATTTGGTTTCATCGTAGCTGACCAGATGGTTCTCTTGTGGTAATCTCTCTTCCCCCTTAGCTAGTTTCTCTGCGTATTCATTTCTTCTTCTTCTTCTTTCCATCCTCATTTGCCTTTCAGCATCGAAAGGAGATATAATTTGCGGTCTTTTATTCTTCTGTTCGCCTCTGCTGCTGTTATGTTTCCTAGTGCTTCTAATATTCCATCGATCCATCTTTTGCTCTTCTGTTCGCCTCTGCTGCTGTTATGTTTCCTAGTGCTTCTAATATTCCATCGATCCATCTTTTGCTCTTCTGTTCGCCTCTGCTGCTGTTATGTTTCCTAGTGCTTCTAATATTCCATCGATCCATCTTTTGCTCTTCTGTTCGCCTCTGCGGCTGTTATGTTTCCTAGTGCTTCTAATATTCCACCCATCCATCTTTTTCGTGGTCGACCATTGGGTCGGGTATTCTCACAACGTTTGGGTAATAATTTCCGCGTATATTACAAGTTATCCACAGGACAGCCACACCAAAAGAACAATAACTGCTAAAAATGTATCGAATGTTATTTATTTTAAAGTCAGATCGTCCCCGCTCCCTTTTTTTCCCCAGAATTCACTGCTTTTAAGATTAACACCTAATTCATAGTCCGTTGGGAGCCAGTAGTGGGGTGTGGTATACACTCCAAGGTATGGTAATACGTTTTTTGTATATATATGACAGAACACTTTTAGGACACAAGTGGTATACGGCTGTGCACACAGATGCTAGGGGGAAGGGGGGGGGGGAGAAACGGATTAACACGCAAAATTCAGTTCATAGTCTCTAGGGACTTCACCAGAGGTGAAAGCTGCCGAACGGGAAAAAACCAATTTGGAACTGTCATTGTATTAGTAATGTTGCTATATACAATACTATACTTATTTTACAACATTGCACACAGCTTTACAGCTGTCTTGAACCATAATCTATATTTGTGTGTATCTCCTCCGATTTTTTATTTTAACACTGAAACTAAACAAAACCACCAAATATTTATAGACTATATATTATTAAACGTGGATCTGGCTTTGCCTCCATTCCTGATACCCAACTGTTAAGACTAGTTTATTTTATATAACTGCTATTTTCTTTGATGTCACTTATCCAGGCGCGACTCCATACCTGTTGTGTATTGACGTAACGAAGGCTGGGTTTTGAAACATAACCTGGGGACATTGTGGAAGAAACACTTCGATCATAGCAAGAAAGGTTTTATAAAAAAGAACAGCAGTTTTGCTGTGTTTTTGTATATGGCTTTTGTCTTTACTGACGTTTTGAAGCAGAAATATAATCTATTATTAGCAGTGACTACAAGACGTTTTGTTAATAAAAAAATATCTATTGTTTCGCCATCATCATCATCAGGTGCCTTTCCGGTTGGTGTAGGTGATCATCTCTCTCTTCTTCATGCATGCCATACTTTCAGTCAATGATCTTCCATTATGCCGTTTTGATAAAGTTAAAAACGTAAAGAGCTCCCGTCACGCCAAGTGGCGTATAGGGAAATGGTGTTAGTGACCCGCCACGCCAAGTGGCGTATAGGGAATATGGTGTTAGTGACCATACATTTTACTGACCTTCAGCACATGGTTTTCGGGGTAATGTGGTCGGGTTATTACGCCCGTGCCGCTTTATTTTCCCAGTAAAAGAATCCGGTCCCCATTTAAGGCTGGGTGAACCGGAAGCCGTCGGTAGGGATCGAACCCTTGTACTTTGTAGTCCAGTTCACTTACTACTGAGCTGTTTTGATAATTGTTCAATATTTTGTTTCCTTAGTTTTCTCTACTCTTCTTTCCATTCACTCTGTCCGTTGTTATCATATTCGCCAAGCATTATTTTCGCATCACATGCCCCAAAAAATCTCGTCTACCTTCTACCTTTGCCAATATTTGCATATACAGTTTCGTCAATAGTCTCCCTTATACTGTGAGGTCTCACCAATTTTTCTTTTATATATTTTATCTTCTAACTTTAAATTTGTCATCGAACCTTGTGCAATTTCTTGGTTTTGTTCTCCGTGGGATAAGATCTTGAATCAGAGTTTCCCGTCTTTCTCATGCTTGGAGAGTTCATTTGAAGACGCCTAGCAGATGTCCACCAAAAATATTAACTCTAAATATAATAACAGACATCGACTTTAACTTTTTTTTTTCCGGACCACTAACCGACGCATCGGCTCCACTTATGAAGGTACTACGGGACCAAACTTATCACATCGGCTCGAATCGAGTACGGTTGGATAGTTTAAAGTTAAGTAAAGATTTGGTATAAATATTCACCAATAATTGTATTCGATATCTAGATGAAGTTTCGTAATTACTTGCTTCGATGACCACATGGTACTTTCCTTGTTATGTAGGTATAGTGGTTGAGTTTTCCATATAATTGTGTGTGTGTTTATGTCTGCCGTTACAGGTTTGCGAATAAAAAAAGACAATACAATGAACCAACACTTCGACGGAAGGGTTAATTGGATAAAAGCAAACAAAATAAAAAAAAAAACAGATCCTTAAAAAATTAATAGAGATGTCAGAAACAGCAGAAAATTAATTTAAAGCCATCGTGGGAGTGCACACAAAATGAGACGACATATAACAAGAAAGGTCATACAAGACTGTTTGGTCTACCGACAAACCATTTCCCTTCCATGTTACTTCTTCTTTCCTTCCTCATTTGCCTTTCAGCTTCGAGGGGGTATATACTTTGCGTATTTTGCTCTTCCGTTCGCCTCTCCTACTGTTATGTTTCCTAGTGTTTCTAATATTACGTCAATCCATCTTTTTCGTGGTCGGCCCTGGGTCTGGTGTTCTAGCAACGTTTATTGAAGGCTCGTTGTGTTGTGTTTTGATATTTCTGCCTTGTCTTGTGGCCAAACCATTTTATTAATTATTTTGTAATGTACTCTAGGGCGTGGTTTATTCCTAGCATTTTTCTCAGTTCTTCATTTCTGATCTTATCTCTCAGGCTGTTTCTTGTTATTCGTCTAACTCATTTAATCTCAATAGAGATTATTTTTTGTTATTGTTCTTGCATCTAGGGTCCAGGAATGGCATTGGTAGCACAACTTTGGGATGCAGATTGTATTTACAGTGCTAGTTTTCACTTCCATAAATTACCCATATACTATCTGTTAGCAAATGCGTCTGGTGTCCGTTCATCTAACATATCCCAGCTATAAATGTAGTGTACCAGGAAGAACGATGTAAATCTGAATCGTGTGAAGTGGAGAGATACTCGGAAATTGGTATTAGACGTGATCATAATTACTAGGCAGGTCTGTGACCCAGAGTAAAGAATATGACGATAAATTAGCAACTTTATAATGAGGACAAAAGTTGTTCTTCTTCTAGTTTAATGTGGGTAGTGCTTGAAAGATGAAGTAGAAATGTACGAAATAGAAGTAGATGAAATAGATGAAATATAAATGGATGAAATGGAAGTGGATGAAATAGAAATAGATGAAGTAGGTGAAATCGAAATAGATGAAATAGAAGTCGATGATGAAGAAATAGTAGGTGGAGGAGAAGAGTGAAAATGGGAGAAAAAGATGGAAAATATATTTTTAGAATCAGAATTAGAAGTAGAAGAAGGGGAAAAAATTATCAACAGAAATAAATAAGGAGTAAACATAAATTAAATGAGACGGAGAAAGAGAGGAGGAGACACGGATGAAGTGTAGAAAAAGAAAATATTCGAAGGAGAAATGGATAGGACGAAGAAGTAAGAGATGAAAACAAGGAGAAAACGAAGAAGTCCTTTTTGAAGGAAACGAAACATCTAAAGATGGGGAGATGGTGGAGAGCTAGTAGGAAAAGTGGAAGAAAAATACGAAAAAATAAAATAGGGACAGGCTCTGTAGACCCAAGAATACTTAAACCTACCAGCTGAGCGATGACTTTGCTTCCTTTTCAAGAAATATGTCCCACTCTGTTTACTGTAAATCTACATGTGGATCCAATCGATGACGTTATCCAGAGGTTTGTTCAATGCCCATGCTTCGCCCCTACACATTGATGAACAACAAACTTCGTATTGGAGAACACATTTTTGATGTTTGCTTGCTAGCATGGCAAACTTTGATGATCAAATCTGGGGAAAAATCTGAATTCAATCGTGTATTCCTAATATGTAATGAAACACATAACAAACAATTTACATATAAATTTAAAAGGAAGGGAAAATCTAAAACGTAAATAAGAAATACAAAATTGAGGGATAAACATAAGGTTGAATCTGAATAATTGTGTACATGTCTTCCAACAAAAAAATGTATTAAATAGTCATATTATTAAGTTCTATTGCAGGCTTGCTATTGGTGTTCTATTTTTGGCCACGTGATATTGATTGGCAATGCACTCGTCCTATCAGTGACTTCGGTGGATAAACATTTAAAGGACACTTGGCATTGTAAGACATTTCCATGTTCAGAAATGAGTAATGATTTCCCGGCAGCAATGATCGCTCTGTTATGTAATGATCGTCGTGCAGAGCCGAACCATTCATTTGACGAACAGAGACAGTCATTGGTGAGCAAGAATCATACAGGAGCTTGCAAAATACAATAACGTCATCTACTATTCTTTTGGAGATAGGCACATATATCAAATATCATCATCATCATCAAGTACCGGGCATGCTGGTGTAGGAGATCATGTCTCTCCACACCTTTCTATCACGACAGTTATTTATCATATCTATTGTTGACCTTCTGCCAAGTCATTCTCTTAAGCTGTCTGGTATCTTTTCTCTTTGCTTCCCTCTATCTCTTCATATCAAATACACAAAATATTAAACACTATGCGGGGCTGGGAGTATAGCAGCAGAGAACTTATAATCTAAACATATGATGGTATGTAGCAGCTCAACTACAAAAGCAACAAAAGCTTCCGTCGGGTATATAACAAACAATTGCTATAAAAGCTTCCGTCGGGTATAAAAACCGGTTGCTATAAAAGCTTCCGTCGGATATAACAAACAGTTGCTATAAAAGCTTTTGCCGAAATGTCCACTGTGGTTCCGCCTCTGATGACGTGACGGTCATCTGTGTGTTCATTCCTCCATGACACACTTTGTTTCCGCCTCCGATGACGTGACGGTCATCTGTTTGTTCATTCCTCCATGACATACTGTGGTTCCGCCTCTGATGACGTGACGGTCATCTGTATGTTCATTCCTCCATGACACACTGTGGCTGCCCCCCCCCCTTTCTGATGACGTGACGGCTATCCATATGTTCATCTCTCCATGTCACACTGTGGCTCCCCTCTGATCACGTGATGGCCATCCATATGTTCATTCTTCCATGTCACACTGTGGCCCCGCATCTAATGACGTGACGGCCATCCATATGTTCATCTCTCCATGTCACACTGTGGCTCCCCTCTGATCACGTGATGGCCATCCATATGTTCATTCCTCCATGACACACTGTGGCTCCGCATCTAATGACGTGACGGTCATCTGTGTGTTCATTCCTACATGGCACACTGTAGCTCGGCCTCTGCTGCCGTGACGGTCATCCGTGTGTTCATTCCTCCATGGCACACTGTGGCTCCGCCTCAAATGACGTGACGGTCATCCGTGTGTTCATTCCTCCATGGCACACTGTGGCTCCGCCTCAAATGACGTGACGGCTATCCGTGTGTTCATTTCTTCAGGCCCATTTCCCATCACCTTCTGTCTACAGGCACGAGCTCCGCCCTTTACGGGTATCATATGTAGGCCGTGCTATATACTACAGGCCTGTTGGGGATAAAACATGGTGGTCTTCTCATCAAGCTGAAGGCGTATGTGGATCATTTCAGGGGATGAGAAATGATTCGTTGAACTATCGCCTCGGAAGTTTCACTTCCTAATAATATTCATTGATCATTATTTAGCTCCTGAAGGCGAATGTCCTCTGTGTGTGCCAGCAGGGGGTCTCAAAGCGATTTAGGAATTATAAACTTCACCCTGTCCACAGGGGGATCCTATAGAGGTAGGTATTAAGACAGAAGAAAAATACACATCTTTCAAGAGAAAACGATGATGAGTGGATGACGGCCATGACGTGTACCACACGCAGGTGAGCTCTGGTCCTGCATCTACAGGAACTCACCTCCTCGCTGCCCAGTTATACCGCTGAGAACTCGGTTGCACCCGAGACCAACTTTGTGCCAACAGAGAGTGACCACGTGTAGTGTGATCTTGAATGCCGTAGTGCCATGGTATCGAACTGAGGTCAGACGGAATCATGGAGACGATCATGCCTTTCAGTAACCACAGCAGCTGGGTGAATGAGCGGGTACGAACCCTTTTTAATTTGATGTCAAAAGCAAAGACCCTCCCCTCCCCCATTATATTATTTTCAAGGAATCAGCTTTTGTGCACTTGGAGCATCTTCATATCCGTCACACCGCCCGTTCCAGCATTTTTTCGAAGCGTTTGCAGACTATTCATGTAAGGTGTTGGTTGTAGAAATATCTGATCTGAGGTGAGATGAAGTACTTCGAAGTCATCAGTTATCTACCATATGATAACTTTGTAAAAGAGGATATTTTTGGTAGATTCTCAGTCGATAATGACGAAGGCTCAGAGTGGATGCATGCGTCAATCAAAGCCACTTTGGGAACATAGACCACGAAAATGAATTAAGTCCCTTAATGGACCTTTAGTCCTGGACTTTGTCTGTGTTCCCTATAAGTTGAGGTTCCTTGCTCCATTTCATGTAAAGCTGTCACCTTACCTTGTAGGAGTGCACGTTACACCCCACAACGTACTTCTTATACCATAAATGGGTGCATTCAACTTTCATATTTAATACTTCTGGCAGACTGTAGTCACTGATCTGTAACTTTACACTGGCTTCACGATCAACGAACCACTGCTCACAAAGACCCCATTTCTTCTCGGGGTGGTTGACCCGTAAATGCGTTACACAGCGTGGCATAGTGAGTATATATTGAATAAATAGACTATAAACCTGGTTCATAAAATACGTTACGAATTCAGTCCAATGTGAGGAGGCGAACAAGTTAATATATTGCCGGTTTCGCTACAAATTATTACACAACACAGCAACCTTTTTTTTTCTTTTAGAACTAATATAGATGTAGTTTTAAATTCAGCATTATTGTCACTATCGGTATGTGTTTTGTCTCTGGCTGGCACCTCTTGAGCTCCTGTGTTATTGTTGATTTATAAACAAATTAGAGTTGTTTTTTTTATGACCTCGAAAAGCAGGCTGGACATAGAAATAATAATTGAACTACGTTCAATATTTCAATAGTAACAATATTCAATAGTAGTTCAATTATTATTTCTATGTCCAGCCTGCTTTTCGAGGTCATAAAAAAAACAACTCTAATTTGTTTATAAATCAACAATAACACAGGAGCTCAAGAGGTGCCAGCCAGAGACAAAACACATACCGATAACAGGCAGAGACACGGAGTCAGTGGCAGTGAGGTGTCCGTAGGTTGATGGGGTCTGTCATTGCACAAATGATCTTAACAAGGGACATAAATGGCTTTATGGAAGCTCTTGGAGACTACATCTCACAGGAAGTCGACAAATAAGCGGAGGATAACACATCTGTCTCAGGAACGGCGCCACGAAGGGAAGATAACCCATCTGTCTCAGCAACGGCGCCACGAAGGGAAGATAACCCATCTGTCTCAGGAACGGCGCCACGAAGGGAAGATAACCCATCTGTCTCAGGAACGGCGCCACGAAGGGAAGATAACCCATCTGTCTCAGGAACGGCGCCACGAAGGGAAGATAACCCATCTGTCTCAGGAACGGCGCCACGAAGGGAAGATAACCTATCTGTCTCAGGAACGGCGCCACGAAGGGAAGATAACCTATCTGTCTCAGGAACGGCGCCACGAAAGGAAGATAACCTGTCTGTCAAAGGAATGGCGCCACGAAGGGAAGATATCCCGTCTGTCAAAGGAACGGCGCCACGAAGGGAAGATAACCCGTCTGTCAAAGGAAAGGCGCCACGAAGGGAGAAAGTAGAAAAAAAAAACATCATCAGCGTAAAAGAACGCAACACATTCATCAGTACATAGACACAATCAGTACATAGACACAATCAGTACACAGACACAATCAGTACATAGACACAATCAGTACAGAGACACAATCAGTACATAGACACAATCAGTACACAAATACAATCAGTAAACAGACACAATCAGTACAGAGACACAATCAGTACATAGACACACTCAGTACACTGTCACAATCAGTACATAGACACAATCGGTACACAGACACAAACAGTACACAGATACAATAAGTAAATAGACACAATCAGTACACAGACACAATCAGTACACAGATACAATCAGTACACAGACACAATCAGTACACAGACACAATCAGTACACAGATACAATCAGTACACATGCACAATCAGTAGACAAGCACATCGATGGTTGTTGGATAGAGCGGTAAAGCGGATATGGGCATGTTCTTTTATGGTGTCATCGATTTGAACTAAAATCTAGCGACAATTGAGAATGGAACAAGCTAGACTATGTATTCAGCAGAGAACCAACAGAAATTCCAAGAATTGACAAAGATGAAAAAAAGTAAAAAGCTCCGTCACGCCAAGTGGTGTATAAGGAATATGGTATTAGTGACCATAATTTCTATAGAACTTCGGCACATGATTGTTTGGGGTAATGTGGTCAGTATTACACCCGTGCCGCTTTACTTTCCCAGAAAAAAAAATCCCATACCCATTTAAAACTGGGTGAACCGGAAGCCGTCCTTTGTAGTCCAGTTCAATAACGACTGAGCTATCGTGGCTGATATACATGAATCATCATCATCATCATCATCATCAAGTGCCTTCTCCGCAACGAAGGTTGGCTACCATGGATCGCCGTTCTACTCTGTTTCTTGCTTTGATGGTGCAGACTCTCATAGATATACATGAAACGAAAGTCAAAATGGGGAAAAAGGCAGATCAATAACATGTTGGCGATAAACAGTAGAAACAGCTTGGTGTAATGTGGTCAGACTTGGACACTGGGATCAATGACAAGGGACAACACACAGTGAAGAGTCTTCGTTATTACTCTTCAAGACGTCACAGGGCGTACCGGCCATTGGCTGCATTGTTGCTCTATGATCAAATAAATAAAGTGGCAAGACGCCGTCCTCGAGATAGATAGGTTGTGGGTTCAAATCCCGGCTGCAACAGTTGGGATTTTTATTAATGATTTCTCTGCGGTAGCCACCCCTGGTCTCAGCAGCGAGATCAGGCTTGAAACATCAATTACTCATCGGCGGAAACAATATGAGTACATCCGAAGACGGAGTTATCTGCCTGTGTGGCGAGGGACCCCTGTGCACACGGCTGCCAGGAAAAAAATGAATTAACACGCAAAAATTCATGTCGCAGTCTCTAAGGACTTCGTCAGAGGTCAAAGCTGGCAAACAAAAAATAAATAAATAAATAAAATAAAATAAAGGAATAACAACCATCTAAAGTTGTACTAAAGGCTTCATTTTACACACAATCGTCCCGGCTCACAAATATGAAAACGTTACAAACTTTCGGTGATTCCTTTCAGCTCGCGGACTTTAATAATAATAATAATAATAATAATAATACAGCTGGTTGTGGGTCCAACCAGAGTTGAACAATCTTCTTTGTCTTCATTTCTTGTAAAACAATTTTCAATCTTATATTGTTAATTCAGTTCACACTGGTTTTATTTCCTGTATTTATTGCTAATTCAGTTCAATTGGCTTTATTACCTGTTTAATTGCAAATTCAGTTCACACACTGGCTTTATTCCCTGTTTCATTGCTAATTCAGTTCATACTGACTTTATTCTATTTTATATTGCTAATTCAGTTCACACTGACTTCATTTCACTTCATTTCTTATATTGATAATCCAGTTCACACTGACTTTATTCCATTTTATATTCCTAATTCAGTTCACATTGACTTCATTTCTTGTGAATCGACTTTCCCTGTTATATTGTTAATTCACTTCACACTGTCTTTGTTTTTTTTTTACAACAGATTTCCGTTATCTTGTTAATTCAGTTCACATTGACTTTAAAAAAAAAAAAATTTCCTATTATATTGTTAATACAAATCTCTGTCAATAGAAGTGAGAAAGAAAGTTCATCTGTGCTATTTAGAGCTAATTCTGACCTATGGAAGCCAATTATGGAGAATAGGCAAACAAATGAAAAGACGATTAGAGGCCACAGAGATGGGATTTCTCAGAAGTTTGTTGAAAGTTCCCTGGACAGCTAAAAAGACCAATGAAAAATTTTCTCAAAGAGGCCAAGAAAAAAATGGAACTCCTAAAAAACATCAGAAAGAAACAATTAACTTTTTTTAGTCACATCATGAGAAGAGGAAAGTTGGAATACTTTGTTACAACTGGCAAATTAACAGGAAAGAGTGATCGCGGACGACAAAGAGAGAAAATACTGGATAGCTTGGTGTCATGGCATGGAAAACAGTTAACAACAGAACTGATACGATGCACTGTAGATAGAAGATTGTGGAAGGACACGATCGCCTACGTTAACCGGTATGACACATGATGATGATGATGATATTGTTAATTCATTTCTCACTGACTTCATTTTCAAAAAAATAAAACAACTTTCAATGCTATCTTGCTAATTCAGTTCTCACGTACTTTGTTTCTTGTGAAACGACTTTCCCAGTTACATTGTTAAATCAGTCCGGCTGACTTTCTAGCTAATTATTGCATTATGTCAACAAATTAGTTGCTATGTTATGGCTAATTAAAATATGACTCAGCTGGATAGACACAATATTATCTAATCACCAAAGAGCAACACGCTAACGTGTTGAGGTTGTTTTATGTTGGATATGTTGTGAATACAATGTTAGAAAGTGTAAAGGTTGAGTGATACATTTGTGAATGGTTCTCTAACTGCTTTGTTAAATAACAGGCAGTCCGAGAGAGAGATGGAGAGAGAGAGAGGGAGTGAGAGAGGGAGAGCGAGAGAGATAGAGAGAGAGGGAGAGCGAGAGAGATAGAGGGAGAGAGAGAGAGGGAGAGAGATAGAGAGAGATGGAGAGAGAGAGAGGGAGTGAGAGAGGGAGTGAGAGAGGGAGAGCGAGAGAGAGAGGGAGAGAGAGCGAGAGGGAGAGAGATAGAGAGAGAGGGAGAGAGAGCGAGAGAGAGGGAGGGAGAGGGAGAGAAAGAGGGAGAGAGATGGAGAGAGAGGGAGAGAGAGATGAAGAGAGAGGGAGAGAGAGAGGGAAAGAGATGGAGGAGAGAGGGAGAGAGAGAGAGAGGGAGGGAGAGGGAGAGAAAGATGGAGAGAGATGGAGAGAGAGGGAGAGAGAGATGAAGAGAGAGGGAGAGAGAGGGAAAGAGATGGAGGAGAGAGGGAGAGAGATGGAGAGAAAGATGGAGAGAGGGGAGAGAGAGGGAGATAGAGGGAGATAGAGGGAGAAAAGAGGGAGAGAGAGAGATGGAAAGAGATGAGAGAGAGAGTTTGAGATAGAGGGAGAGAGAGCTGGTAGTGAATAGGTTTGATTGATAATCATGCTTCAATTGTCTATTAAATAACGGTATAGGTAAGGTATGATGGAGTCAGCTGAATTATGGAGAGTTGAGAGATATGGCGTGAGTTCTGGTGAAGTAAGATGAGGTAAAATGTGTTGTGAAATTAGATTAGGTGGATTGAGTTGTGGTGAGATAAGGTGGGGTGAGTTAAGTATTTGTTAGGCAAGATAATGTGAAATGAGTTGTTGTGAGTTGAGATAACGTAGGTTTAATTGTGGTAACATTAAATGTAGACAGTACTAGTGAGGTGAGGCAAGTTAAGACGAATGCGGGAGGGGTCAATTATGGTGAGGTGAATTACCCTGAGAATCAGCATCATCAACTACCTGGTCTGCTGGCGTAGGTGATCATGTCTCTGCACAACTTTCGATCTTGTCAGCTATTTATTATTTCTGTTGTTGACCTTCTGCCAAGCCATTCTCTTAAGCTGTCTGTTATTTTTTCTCTTTGCTTCCCTCTATCTCTTCGTCCATCATTTTTTCCAGTTGTTACAATATATTCCAGTTGTTCTCTTCTCATTACATGGCCAAAAAATGATGATTAATTTCCAATATTATGAAGAAACAGCTCTCTTTTTGCTTTGACCTCTCTCAGAACATCTTCATTACTCTTCTTAGCTGTCCATGGTATTCTCAGCATTCTTCTGTAAAACCACATTTCTACAGGCTCCAGTGATTTTCTTGTCTGTTGTCCTATTGTCCATGATTCGCATCAATATGTTAAGACTGGCTCTACGTAACATTTAAGAACTCTTTTTCTAGTTTCTATTGTCAAAAATGGATTGCATAGTATCGTCCTCATTTTTTGGAAAGCTGCTTTTGCCTGAGCCATTCTGCATCTCACCTCTTTTGTACACATTCTGTCTGAGGTTAACAAAGTTCTCAAATATTTAAATTCATTTACCTGTTTTAATATTGTTCCACTTGTCTTTATTTTGCACTGAGGTGATGTATTTTTCTTTGTTGTTACCATTACCTCTGTCTTTTTGCTATTAACTGAGTTCTTTATTTTTGCTTTCTTTCACTATAATGTCCAACATTTCTTGTAACTCATTTTCACTCGTAGCGATTAATACTGTATCATCAGCATACCTTAGATTATTTATGTTATGTCCTCCAATTGCTATTCCAGGAATGCCCCTTATGGATCTTATAATAATCTCACTATAAATATTAAACAAATCTGGTGACAGCACACAACCTTGTCTAACACCCTGTTTTATTTGTTGAAACATTCCCAATTGGTTTCCAATTCTTATGGCCGCTGTTTGGTGCCAGTACATGTTCTTTATTATTCTTAGATCTTTGCTGTCTACGTTTATGCTTTCTAAAATGTTGATTATTTTCTTGGTGCTTTACTTTGTCAAATGCTTTGGGTGTAATCTATGAAACATAGGTATAGATCTGTTTTCACCTCTATGGCTCTTTCTACTAAAGATCTTATGATATAAATGGCATTGCTTGTTCCTTTATCTCTAACAAAACCACACTGTTCATCGCTAATTTCTGGACTGATTTTGTTTCGCACTCTTCGTATGATGATTCTTAGTAATATCTTAGTCATATGACTCATAAGGCTTATTGTGCGATGATCATCGCATTCAATCGCACCCGATTTCTTTGGTAGGGCTATGCATATTGATTTGAGCATGTCGTCTGGTATATATCCGCTGTTGTAGATATCATTCAATATTTTTGTTATTATTACTATTACAAAATCACCCATGGCTTCAAACTCTTCTCTAGTTATATTATCTGGTCCAGGAGCTTTGCCTGCTTTCATATTGCGCAAGGCGTCTTCCACTGAGAATAGCTCAGGCGATAAAATATGAGGTGAGTTGATATGAACTGAGATGGGGTGAGGTAAGATGAGATGAGGTAAAGTGAGGTAAGATGAGATGAGTAAAGTGAGGTAAGATGAGATGAGGTAAAGTGAGATCATCTGAGATGAGTTAAAGTGAGATAAGCTGAGATGAGTTAAAGTGAGATAAGCTGAGATGAGTTAAAGTGACGTGAGATAAAGTGATGTGGGTGAAGGTGAGATTAGTTGAAATGTGTTGAATAAAGGTGAAGAGAGTTGGACTGTGTGAGTGTTGAGGTGACGTGAGATTAGTTGAAATGTGTTGAATAAAGGTGAAGAGAGTTGGACTGTGTGAGTGTTGAGGTGACGTGAGATTAAGTGAATTAAGTGGTGACTATATATGAATGTTGTGTAGAGCCAGCCTTAACAAGTGAATGTGAATCATGGACAATAGGACGACACACACAAAAATCACTGGAGGCTGTAGAAATGTGGTTTTACAGAAGAATGTTGAGCCAACCATGGACAGATAAGAAGAGCAATTAAAACGTTATGAAAGAGGCCAAAGCAAAAAGAGAGCTAATTTCCAAAATTAGGAAGAAATAATCATCATATTTTGGGCCTTGCAATTAGAAGAGAACAGCTGGAATATATTGTGACAACTGCAAAAATTGAGGGACGAAGAGATAGAGGGAGGCAAATAGAAAAGATACCAGACAGCTTAAGAGAATGGCTTGGCAGTAGGTCAACAACAGAAATGATAAATAACTGGCGAGATCGAAAGTTGTGGAGAGACATGACCACCTACGCCATATGATATGGAGGTTGAAGTGTAATGAGTTGAGTTGTTGATAACTGAATCGATGTGAGAGTTGAATTGGTGATCATTCTGAGAAAATCATGAGCGGCTAAAGAAAGTCTTGAAGATATCTTGAATGAACCAAGCTCACAGGGGACCACCTAGCCTCGTTGGGAAAACCCCCGGACTGAGTTATCGACTTTTGGACAACTGGTGTTCTATTCCACGGTAAGAAGTGTGAGTTGCACTTACAGTTAGAGAAAAAATACTCCCTTCGGCCGACCCAGCCGCTGGTAGAAATGGGTACCAGGGTATTGCTCTGGGAAGGTGAGAGTTGCCGCTCTCTTCGTAAGTTTCGATGCTTGAAGCGACACTATCCAGAAGTCTCCGAACACTTCTGGATAGGCGGCCGAGCACATATGGATGAAAACATGAACGCTAACACGCCGATTCAAGTCTATTACTTTACTTTTACCTTTACTTTTACCTTTACTTTTACCTTTACGTTTACCTTTACCTTTATCCAGCACACAAACTAAACATTTAACTTCTTCTTTCCTTCCTCATCTGCCTTTCAGCGTCGAGGGGAGATATAATTTGCGGTATTTTGCTCTTCTGTTTGCCTCTGCTACTGTTATGTTTCCTAGTGCTTCTAGTATTCCGTCGATCCATCATTTTCATGGTCGACCCTTGGGTCTGGTATTCTCGCAACGTCTTTTGAGGACTCGTTGTGTTGTGTTTTTATCTTTCTGCAGTGTCACGTGCCAAATCATTTTATCTGTTGTTTTCTTTATATATTCTATGGCGGGGACTATTCCTAGCTTTTTTTTCATATCTTCATTCCTGATCTTATCTCTCAGACTGTTTCCTGTCATTCGTCTGACACATTTCACCTCAGTAGAGGTTATTTTTCTTATTGTACTTGCATCTAAGGTCCAGGACTGGCATTGGTAGCACAACGTTGGGATGAAGATTGTATTGTAGACTGCCCGTTTTGCCTCATTTAATGGGATGAAGATTGTATTGTAGAGTGGCCGTTTTGCCTCATTTAACGGGATGAAGATTGTATTGTAGAGTGCCCGTTTTGCCTCATTTAACGGGATAAAGATTGTATTGTAGAGTGCCCGTTTTGCCTCATTTAACGGAATGAAGATTGTATTGTAGAGTGCCCGTTGTGCCTCATTTAACGGGATGAAGATTGTATTGTAGAGTGCCCGTTTTGCCTCATTTAACGGCATTTTCATGAAGAAAACAGTCAATTAACCTTCATTAAACAGCTTGAAAATTTTACGGAATTTTAACGGGCTAGAGAGAAGGAAAGAAAATCAGAGGATAACAGTGTTAAAAAATACTAAATATTTTACCGGTTTGACGTCTCAGCTGTTAAACTAACAGTTAACATCCGGGACAGAAATAGACGACTTCATCGATCGCCCATGTTCGTAAATTCATTCTATAAATACAGATTCTCACGTCATTGTATCAACCTATATTTTCTATACTAATCTATCGCTATGTATTATCGTCATGTAGTTAGATTTGTATACACATCCTTATATATATATATATATATATATATATATATATATATATATATATATATATATTTATATTTGTGTTGTTGTTTGTTGTTCCAGCTGAAGGCCTACTTGGCCGAAACGTCGACTTTTGTTTTGTTAATTACCACGTAAAGCAGTTACCATATCACTTTTTTCTTTTTTTTTAAGTTGTCATTGTCGTCAACTTTACAGAAGCTTCGCATCTCTATGCTTCTTGGTGCATCGTGGTGCATATTGGTACATCGTGGTGCATCTTGGTGCATCTTGGTGCATCTTGGTGCATCGTGGTACATCTTGGTGCATCTTGGTGCATCTTGATGCTTTTACTCATATGTTATATCAAATTCAACGATACAGCTGTTTATGATTGCTGTTTTAGTTGTGTTGTTTTCTTGCTCTAAGCGACAAATAAAACAGATACGTGATCCTTCTATGGTGCATCCATTTTGGTTATAAGATGTTACAGCTTTCAGCGACCTTTGTGGTTACAAATGGAATATAGCTGACATCAGGAAGTGTCATCTTTGTTCATTCTAGAAACGTGTTTTCTCTAAAGAACGTTCACTAAAATAGTGGGGGTGGGAGAGGGGGGGGGGGGGAGAGAAGGGGGAGGGGAAACAACTATTATTGAGTCGTTTGAGAAAATGTAAATTAGTTTTGTTTTTATATGACAGGAAGTAAAACATGGGTTCTCAAACTGTTGACATCGGTGGCACCCTTTTTCTGCTCATCATATACTGACGGCGTCCACATGACAGTTACCGTTGTGTAAGTCTGGTCGACCACAGGTAATTATAATATTAATAAGGCCAGCGGGCGGGAAGGAATCACCTAAAGTTTGTGACGTTTTGCAAGCAGGAGTACTTGCGGGTAAAATAATATCAGTCGTCTATAGATGGCATAACTGAAGAGGACACAAACTTTGGGTGAGTTCGAGATTTTCTTCTCGGCCCGCAGGTCTTAGTACAACTATAGATGGGTGTGGATACATTTTGATTTTTGTATCTGGGGCGCAGAATGTTACAAATAGAAAGTGTAGCGTCGAGTGTAGAAAAGTTTGTAGACCTACTCACTGTGCCAACTTATTAATATTAATTACTTATTACTTATTTATTAATTACTTAGTAATCAACTTATTAATTTACTCAATTTTCTAAGACCGTTAGAATGTATTGGATGATCAAATAAGGATGAATTAGAACTATATTGTAGAAACTCGTTACTTGCTTACGTTCACGTGCATTCATGGTTGTCGAAGTCCTGTGCCATTCCCGTATCTCGGAAGACATTAATGACGTCTGCATGATCCATTGGTTGACTGTCTTCAATGACAGTACAGCTAGCCAACCTGTCCACTCTTTCATTGTCCCGTCATCCCGCATGTCCAGTGATGTAGACAAAGGTGACTGCGTTGCGTTGACTTCTGCAATGACTCGACCCATTGCCAGCATACAGAGCCTCCCTTCACCTTTGTTATTATGCTCATCGAATCAGCTTAGTATACAGGGATGAGTGTAGTCTTGTGACTCCAACCATATGAATACGCTGGTCACTGCCATCACCTTCATCGTCATGCTGCTCGTGGTCGTATGCACTGCTGTCTTCTTCGACTGTTCTGCCTGCAGAGCGAGCTAGAAAGGCTCATGCACTCCTTTGGTGTCGGTTTACGCATGCGTCTGTATCGCTGTCGGCGTTGTCCAGAACTTAGGACTTTGACCAACCAAGTAACCAAGTATTCCAATTTTCCTCTTCTCATGATTTGCCCGAAAATGTTGATTATACGTTTGTCAAAAAGCCACCAACTATGTAGAATCTCATTTATCCACTACAAAATGTTTAGTCATTGTGGATGCTGTCATTTTATGATAACTAAAAGCGGATATTTCACGACAAATATCCTCGACGCGGCGCCCTTGCTAAAGTTTGTCGGCGCGCACTTTAAGAACCTCAACTTTACATGAATGACATCTATTTTACAAACAAACATGATTCTTTTAAGAGATCATTTTGTGTGTGCAATTTGAAAGTCGTCACATGACCCTTGAGAAATTACATCTCATGTCCAGTGAAGTACCCAAATCATCTTGTCTGACTGTCTGTGACTAGTTACAGCAATCGCTTTTCTGTTCTATAAATATTAAATTTGTTCCCGTTTGCCATAACCGCCCAGATTATTAGCAACGATAATTGCCGTCTAAAGTCAAGAAGATCTGAAGCAGGCTTGGTCTAACTACTATTATGCTCTCATATCAGGTCTGTATTCCTGAAAAGCTATATTGAGTTCACGTGGGCTTCGGTAGGGTAATCTATGGCCGATAACACAACATGATTGTTGTTTTAACGTCTTCAACTGCCAGCGATTAGTTGTTGCAAATCACAGTTGTTTATTATTGGTATTTTAGTTGCTTTGCTCATGTTTTTTTTTTAATTTCCAAATAAAATAACCTTCTTCTGTGGATCGATAAAATACAAACAAATTTGGTTACAGCTTCGTGATAAGAAATACTAAATAATAAGCCAACTGCTCGCTTCTCAATAGCCTTCACTTGATCACGTAGAGACGAGACGCTAGAGACAGCGCTGCTATAGTCAGATTAATTTTAGATTGTCCTTCCTTCCTTCCTTCCTCCTTCCTTCCTTCCTTCCTTCCTTCCTTCCTTCCTTCCTTCCTTCCTTCCTTCCTTCCTTCCTTCCTTCCTTCCTTCCTTCCTTCCTTCCTTCCTTCCTTCCTCCATTCTTTCCTTCATATTTTCCTTCCTTCTTCTCTCTGTTAATCTTTCCTTCTTCACCATTGGATGCTCATCTTAATGATTCTATAAAAGATCACAGTCAGTCAAGAAAAGACTATAGACATCTCGAGACAACGTTTCATGTAAAGTAACCGAGCTCTGTCATTAGTCACGTTTGTGCGTTTGACAAACTTAGAACAGAGGCTTCGCCACCATGGGGCCGTGTCACATGCACACTCATCAGATGCATCCATTTTTAACATGGTGATGCTTCAGTCTATTGTGACTAGCGGCTGTTTTAGTTTTTTTGTAACTAGCGGGTGTTTCAGTCTGTTCTTAATAATGAGTGTTTTAGTTTGTTATGACTAGAGAGTGTCTCAGTCTATTGTGACTAGCGGGTGTTTTAGTATTTTTGTGACTAGCGGGTGTTTCAGTTTGTTCTGAATAGCGAATGTTATAGTTCGTTGTGACTAGAGGGTGTTTTAGTTTGTTGTGACTAGCAGGTGTTTCAGTCTATTGTGGCTAGCGGGTGTTTCAATCTCTTCTGACTAGCAGGTGTTTCAGTCTGTTGTGATTATCGGGTGTTTCAGTCTGTTTTGGCTAGCGGGTGTTTCAGTCTGTTTTGGCTTGAAGAGTCGATCTAGATACAAAGTTCTGGTCTCATTGTTTGAAACGATCTCACTGGTTGTCAATTGATATTGTTGTAGCATTTCTTCAAAGTTGTCTATTCAACTTATTCTGGGTCTGCCTTTCATTCTTCTCTCTTCTCCTCTTTATGTACACTTTGTATAGTAAGGTATTATGTTCTTTTTAGATGGACAAACCAGTTTATTAATTATTTTTTTTCTGTATGTAGCTTAAGATTGGCTCAAAGATTACTCTTCTTTTATAATGTAATTTCTGATTCTGTTTTTTTTTCTGGTTACTCCAAGCATTTTTCTTAGATATCGCATTTCTATGGTGACAAGCTTTCTTTTGTGCTTAACTGTAAGTGACCATGTTTGGCATTGGTAGCACACTGTTGGAATGTGCTTTGTGTTGCAGTATAGTTTTCCCAATATTTAGTTCGCCGTATTGCATCGTATATCTATTTCTTTGTCGATTTTAGCATTTTCAGAGAATGCCGTTCCCAGGTACGTAAAGTTTGTTACTTGTTTTATAACTTGATGTTCTATAGCTATGTTTTATAACTTGATGTTCTATAGCTATGTTTTATAACTTGATGTTCTATAGCTATGTTTATAACTTGATGTTCTATAGCTATGTTTTATAACTTGATGTTCTATAGCTATGTTTTATAACTTGATGTTCTATAGCTATGTTTCATAACTGATGTTCTATAGCTATGTTTTATAACTTGATGTTCTATAGCTATGTTTTATAACTTGATGTTCTATAGCTATGTTTTATAACTTAATGTTCTATAGCTATCTTTCATAACTTGATGTTCTATAGCTATGTTTTATAACTTGATGTTGTATAGCTATGTTTCATAACTTGATGTTCTATAGCTATGTTTCATAACTTGATGTTCTATAGCTATGTTTCATAACTTGATGTTCTATAGCTATGTTTCATAACTTGATGTTGTATAGCTATGTTCTATAGCTATGTTTCATAACTTGATGTTCTATAGCTATGTTTCATAACTTGATGTTCTATAGCTATGTTTCATAACTTGATGTTCTATAGCTATGTTTAGTGACTTATTCTCTCTTCCAAATGATATAACTTCTTTTTTCCGTGCTTATTTTCATGTTATTCATTTGACATTCTTTATTCAACATAGTATAATGTAGTAGATGATGATGTTGAAGTTCTGTTTCTTGTGAAGCTGTTATGACCTTGTCGTCAGCAAAAACTTGTTCATTTGTTCATTTGTTCATTTGTTTTTTGTTTATTTATTCATTTGTTTATTTGTTCATTTGTTCATTTGTTTATTTGTTCATTTGTTTATTTGTTCATTTGTTCATTTGTTCATTTGTTTATTTGTTTATTTGTTCATTTGTTTATTTGTTCATTTGTTCATTGTTCATTTGTTTATTTGTTCATTTGTTTATTTGTTTATTTGTTCATTTGTTTATTTGTTCATTTGTGTATTTGGTTATGGAAGGCCCCGGTATCACTGCAAACGAATTAAAATCTATAATTGCTCAACCGCCCGTGCCAGTGGAATCATCCGAATTACTAATTCATCTCCCAAAAAAAGGTAGCTGTAATCCCCATCTTAGCAGTCTCAGCACACGCCAAAAGACATATGGCGAAACCGCATAGAATGTGAACGCAGCCAACGTTTCCCTGTCATACGATATCATCATTTATCGTAAACAATTGGATTATCAAAACATGATCAAAACGGATGAAACACACAGCTCACGGTGTGTACAGAGCACCTAACTCAGTATCTCCTGCTACAAGCCGGACTTGGAATATGAGGAAACTGCAACAAGGAACACTGTCATACATAGCCTTCAATGGTTGCTGCCGCCTATCCACCATATTGAGCGGAAGTTCACGATCTCCTATCAGCTTCCTCCATTAGTTAATTTATATCTTTTCACTGTGATTTGGCACCCTTGTATATTTTGTCGATGTAAGTGATAAACAAGAGAGTAGTGACAACACGCAGACTTGTTTTACTTTATATGTTCCTGAGAATGGTTTTGATATTCCTTTACTTGCTCTAATCACACTTCTATAGTTACTATATAAGCTCTTGTAACGTCGAATAAGGTGGTCATTTAATTGCTCTAATCACACTTCAACAGTTACTATATAAGCTCTTGTAACATCTAATAAGGTGATCATTTAATTGCTCTAATCACACTCAACAGTTACTATATAAGCTCTTGTAACATCTAATAAGGTGATCATTTACTTGCTCTAATAACACTTCTATAGTTACTATATAAGCTCTTGTAACGTCGAATAAGGTGGTCATTTACTTGCTCTAATCATACTTCTACAGTTGCTACATAAGCTCTTGTAACATCTAATAAGGTGGTCATTTACTTGCTCTAATCACACTTCTACAGTTACTATATAAGCTCTTGTAACGTCTAATAAGGTGATCATTTACTTGCTCTAATCACACTTCTACAGTTACTATATAAGCTCTTGTAACGTCTAATAAGGTGATCATTTACTTGCTCTAATCACACTTCTACAGTTACTATATAAGCTCTTGTAACATCTAATAAGGTGGTCATTTACTTGCTCTAATCACACTTCTATAGTTACTATATAAGCTCTTGTAACATCTAATAAGGTGATCATTTACTTGCTCTAATCACACTTCTACAGTTACTATATAAGCTCTTGTAACATCTAATAAGGTGATCATTTACTTGCTCTAATCACACTTCTACAGTTACTATATAAGCTCTTGTAACATCTAATAAGGTGGTCATTTACTTGCTCTAATCACACTTCTACAGTTACTATATAAGCTCTTGTAACATCTAATAAGGTGATCATTTACTTGCTCTAATTACACTTCTACAGTTACTATATAAGCTCTTGTAACATCTAATAAGGTGATCATTTACTTGCTTTAATCACACTTCTACAGTTACTATATAAGCTCTTGTAACATCTAATAAGGTGATCATTTACTTGCTCTAATCACACTTCTACAGTTACTATATAAGCTCTTGTAACATCTAATAAGGTGATCATCTACTCCGTAATGAGCCAATGTTTGTCATCATATATTTCTATTCACCTTATCGAAAGCTTTCTCTTTTCAACACATGCTATGAAGAGGTTCTTTCACATTCTATGTTCTTCTCGGTTTATAGTCTACGTTCTTCTCGGTTTATATTATATGTTCTTCTCTTTTTTATATTCTATGTTCTTCTCTGTTTATATTATATGTTCTTCTCTTTTTTATATTCTATGTTCTTCTCTGTTTATATTCCATGTTCTTCTCTGTTTATATTCCATGTTCTTCTCTGTGTATATTCTATGTTCTTCTATGTCTGGTTCTAGTGACGTCATTTCCTGGTCTTGTGTTTTTATATTCGATATCTCGTATAGGTGATAGAGAAGCTCCTTGAAGTCTTCCCTCCATTTCTTAATTATTTTGACTGGATCTATTTGAGGATTTCCACTTGGTTATTCATTATTTCGGTTGGGTTACAGAATTCATCTCTTTCTCTTATACTTCGAACTGTTTTGAAACAAAAAGCTCTAACAGTTGTTCTCTTATTTTATGTTCATGTTTTCCCGAAACATTTCCAAGATTCCTCTTTCAAAGTTCTTACTATTCTGTTTCTCTGCGATAGATCATGTAATGTGTGCGTGGCCGTGCGGCTAAAACCATTGTTCCGCTGCCTAAAAAGCCAACGTACGGTGTTCAAAACCTGCGGTCGGGGGTGAAAAAAAATCCTGAGTCTCACACATCGTGGCGACTGCTTTGACCAAGCGACCTTTATTCCTCTGGTTCTATCGTTGCCCCCCGACATACATAGTTCTTCTACGTGTTGTGATTGTATCCATACTTTACATTAGTGTAATGGTAAAGTACGAGACATGAACCGGCGTCTTAGCACGCGAGTTTCCACCCATATGTGCTCGGCCGCCTATCCAGAAATGTTCGGATATTTCTGTATAGTGTCGCATCAAGCATCTAAACTCAGATGCGAGGCCTTCCCAGGGTAATACCCTGGTACCCATTTCTGCCAACGGCTGGGTCGACCGTGGGGGTATCTTTTTTTTTTCAAACCACGAGTACAATTCACACTGCTCCCAGCGGGAATCGAAAACGGGTTGTCCGAACGTCGGTAGTCCAGCCGAGTGGTTTTCCCAACTAGGCTACCGAGGCCCCCATTAGTGTTTTCCTCCTTAACTACTTTTTTTTTACTTCCTCACTTCACCTTGGTGTATGTTTGTTCTCATTTAGTTGTTTCTACTCTTCCCTTTCCTACATAATTCTTCTACCCTTTTGATTAAAGCCGACAGGTACTTTTCCGCATTCCTCCACCACATTGCTCACTTCCGGTGGTATTTGTTTAAATGTTGTTTCTACTGTTTGATGCAGTAGCTCTTTCATTCCATCATTTGTGGTTTCTCACCTTGAGTTTTAGGCTGTTTTATTTTTCATTTTGTTCTTAAATATGTCTATGATGGCTCATCGTAAATCCCAGACCGGCCGTACGCTAATCTTACGGTATGTTGTTTGATGTGCGACGGGGATAATCTGACGACTAACTGTGTGTTTATATGTTCTGAATTGGAGTCAACAACGATGGCCTAACATCATCAAGCGCTGTACATAAAAAAATAAAAATATGACGATCATCATTTTCAGGAGGACGTGAACCTCCGGTGTATGGTGGATAGGCGGCAGGAACCATTGAAGGCTATGCATGAAAAGTGTTCCTTGTTGCAATTTCCTTATATTCCAAGTCCACAGGGGACTGGGTGGTCTCGAGGCAAGACGCCGGTCTCGGGACAGAGAGGTTGTAGGTTCAAATCTCGGCTACACCGGTTGGATTTTTATTTATGATTTCTCTCTGTGGCAACCACCCCTGGTCTCAGCAGCGAGGCCCGGATTGAAACGTCAGTTACTCATCGACGGAAAAAAACATGAGTACCTCCGAAGTCTCGGAGTTATCTGCCTATGCGGCGAGGGACCCCTGTGCTCACGGCTGCCAGGGAAAAATGGATTAACACGCAAAATTCAGTTCCTAGTCTCAAGGGACTTCGCCAGAGTTGAAAGCTGGCCAACGCAACAACAACAAAAACAACAGCAACAACAACAACAACAGCAACAACAACAACAACAACAACAACAAATATGTCTATTCTGAGGCTGCCTTTACTTCCACACACAAATCTCTGGTACCTATTTTTAGAGGCTTGGTGACCCAGGAGCCTTGTCGGTATGAAAAAAAAACACTGCCACTTTTGGAAGAATCGAACGTGTACCCTACTGATCAGGAAATGAGCACACTTACCACACAGCCACTGAGGCTTCGTGATAATAAGCACCAGATTATGAATACTTTCATGCCAAAATGATTGTTGTTGGCAACTTTCACTGGCCAATCTACCTCTCCAGCAAGCCACCCACAGACGCTATCGTTCTCTACGCCACTGCGCAAACATGTCTCCTGGGCGGCGTAGATTGATAACTGACACAGCCGGCTGAAAGCTTTGCTTAAAAATTAAGATTGAGAAAGAAAGGGGTTCTATCCACAACGGAGCTATCGCGGGAGTTATAAGGCAGAGACAAAAAGATGAAAACGAAGAACGGCGAGAACTGTGTCACGCCAGTTCTGGGAATAGAATGCTGTCTTAGAAGCGAGGCTGGAGAAGTGAAATAGGAGGGTTTGTTGAAGGATTGATAGATCGACGCACGAAAACCATTAATTAAAGGAAGTGAGGACAAGCGAGTTAATAAGGAGCGCTGATTCTGGTTGAGCAGAACCATTAAGATCGTCTGATGTATAATACCAGCCCAGGACTAGACACCCCAACGTTTTCATTCTTCATCTTAGGCCAACATTTTTTTTTTACTGTTCAAGTTAGAACGTTCAATCTGTCTACTAATAATTTTATTTATTCTCATATTTCAACCTACACGTAGATATAGGGCAAAAGAAACAAGGAAAGATGAAAAGGATTACAGAGAAGAACATTTATAGAGAGGGCTGAAATGAGAGCTTAAGAACAAAACAAGACATAACAAGGAATCGTTGGACATGGAGAGTTGGGGTTGTAACCCTATGTGCTGACTTCGGTAGGAGAGGATATTAACCAACCAACCAACCAACGAACCAACCAAACAACCAACCAACCAGACAGCCAGCCAGCCAACTAACCAACCAGCCAACCAACCAGCCAACCAACCAGCCAGCCAGCAAGCCAACCAACCAACCAGCCAACCAACCAACCAACCAGACAGCCAGCCAGCCAGCCAGCCAGCCAGCCAGCCATCCAACCAGCCAGCCAGCAAGCCAACCAACCAACCAGCCAACCAACCAACCAACCAACCAGACAGCCAGCCAGCCAGCCAACTAACCAACCAGCCAACCAACCAGCCAACCAACCAGCCAGCCAACCAACCAACCAACCAGCCAGCCAGCCAGCCAACTAACCAACCAGCCAACCAACCAGCCAGCCAACCAGCCAACCAGCCAACCAACCAACCAGCCAACCAGCCAGCTAGCCAGCCAACCAACCAACCAACCAACCAACCAACCAACAAACTAACTAACTAGCTAACTAACTAACTAACTAACTGACTGACTAACTAACTAACTAACTAATTAACGAACTGACTAACTAACTAACCTACTCATATGTTTTTTCCCCGTTCTCACTTCATTTTTTATAATTCTACTAACTCATCTAGAATATTCAATTATTGCACTATCCGGTTTATATTGTCTACATTTTCTATTCAATCGATCCTTCATTTTCTTTTTTTTGTATTACATGTAGACTCATAATCTTCAATTTTTGTATAATTCAGATGAATCATTTTATGTTTCTATAATTTGATAACATTATCATTTACGTTTCTGTTATCAGAAGAGAATTAGGCATCTTTATGTCGTCTGATCTTACATGAGCACAAGAAAATAAAATACAAGTTATAGAGGTAATAAAATCTTAGTAGAAGTTTTGAGGTATTTCTTATTTTGATCGTATGATATACTTTGTATGCGCGCCTCACAGCACTAGAGCTGGAAGTTGTCAGCGACCCACAGCTGATGGCTTGCGCCAGGATCGGTCAACCAGAACCATCCAAACCCTGCTCCACCTCTCCGCGGCGCCTCACAGCACCAGAGCTGGAAGTTGTCAGCGACCCACAGCTGATGGCTTGCGTCAGGATCGGTGAACCAGAACCATCCAGACCTTGCTCCACCTCTCCGCGGCGCCTCACAGCACCAGAGCTGGAAGTTGTCAGCGACCCACAGCTGATGGCTTGCGCCTGGATCGGTGAACCAGAACCATCCAGACCTTGCTCCACCTCTCCGCAGTGCCTCTAGTAACAGACTAACCTTTCTAGTCTGGCCAAGCGAGTAGGGATCGAAGAGGGAAGACAACCCGATACTCAAAAATGTCGTGCTGCAGTCGGATGTGTTGGGCCGAAAGGCGCAAATATCACAGTTATACTGCAAACCACAACACAACGCCGACACACCCACTTAACGTCCTTTGAAGGGCGGATGATGAAAAGGAATTCTATAGTCTACGAATACTCTAGAATACTTTAGTCATCGGGCGAACGCAAAAGCAAGCAAGCATTTTGATCGTATCATGAATGAGATCGTTTCCGAAAGTCCGGGGACAATAAGTTTGATAAAGGAATCGGAAGACATTATGGTATGTTGACTGTTCATGCAAGAATAATAAGACAAATAATCTCTACTGAGATGAAATGTGTTAGACAAGAAACAGTCTGAGAGATAAGATCAGAAATGAAGAACTGAGAAAAAAGTTAGGAATAAGCCTCCTCATAGAATATAAAAAGAAACAGATAAAATGGTTTGGCCACGTGACAAGGCAGAGAGATCAAAACACAACACAACGAGCCTTCAATAAACGTTGTGAGAACACCAGACTCAAGGGTCGACCACGAAAACGATGGATTAACGGAATATTAGAAACACTATGAAACACTAGGACTACAGCAGAGACGAATAGAAGATCAAAAGACCGCAAATTATATCTCCCCTCGACGCTGAAAGGCAAATGAGGAAAAAAGAGGAAGAGGAACTATTGTGATGAAACGAAAAATCAGATAATTTGAACTCTATATACCGATCATCTGTCCTACTAACATCACATGTTGTGATGTTCTAACATAGTGACGTGTTTGTGATGTTCTAACATAGTGACGTGTTTGTGATGTTCTAACATAGTGACGTGTTTGTGATGTTCTAACATAGTGACGTGTTTGTGATGTTCTACCATAGTGACGTGTTTGTGATGTTTCAACATAGGGACGTGTTTGTGATGTTTCAACATTGTGACGTGTTTGTGATGTTCTAACATAGTGACGTGTTTGTGATGTTCTAACATAGTGACGTGTTTGTGATGTTCTAACATAGTGACGTGTTTGTGATGTTCTAACATAGTGACGTGTTTGTGATGTTCTAACATAGTGTCGTGTTTGTGATGTTTCAACATTGTGACGTGTTTGTGATGTTCTAACATAGTGACGTGTTTGTGATGTTCTAACACAGTGACGTGTTTGTGATGTTCTAACATAGTGACGTGTTTGTGATGTTCTAACATAGTGACGTGTTTGTGATGTTCTAACATAGTGGCGTGATTGTGATGTTCCAACATTGTGACGTGTTTGTGATGTTCTAACATAGTGACGTGTTTGTGATGTTCTAACATAGTGTAAGTGTTTGTGATGTTTTAACATAGTGGCGTGTTGTGATGTTCTAACATAATGACGTGTTTGTGATGTTCTAACATATTGACGTATTTGTGATGTTCCAACATTGTGATGTGTTTGTGATGTTCTAACATAGTGACGTGTTGTGATGTTCTAACATAGTGACGTGTTTGTGATGTTCTAACATAGTGGCGTGATTGTGATGTTCCAACATTGTGACGTGTTTGTGATGTTCCAACATTGTGACGTGTTTGTGATGTTCTAACATAGTGACGTGTTTGTGATGTCCAAACATAGTGACGTGTTTGTGATGTTCCAACATAGTGACGTGTTTGTGATGTTTTAACATTATTGCGTGTTTGTGATATTCTAACATAGTGGCGTGTTTGTGGTATTTCAACATAGTGACGTGTTTGTGATGTTTTAACATAGTGACGTGTTTGTGATGTTTTAACATAGTGGCGTGTTTGTGATATTCCAACATAGTGACGTGTTTGTGATGTTTTAACTTAGTGACGTGTTTGTGATGTTTTAACATAGTAACGTGTTTGTGATGTTCCAACATAGTGACGTGTTTGTGATGTTTTAACATAGTGACGTGTTTGTGATGTTCCAACATAGTGGTTATGTTTGTGATATTCTAACATAGTGACGTGTTTGTGATGTTTTAACATAGTCATGTGTTTGTGATGTTTTAACATAGTGACGTGTTTTTCTCAGCGATCTTTCTTTTTTCTTACATTCAGTGTTCCAGCATTAGCGTTTGATTCCGTTTTCCCCTCGCAGTTTTGGATGTTGAGGTCCATTTCCCCTTCTATCTGCACCAACATCTGTAGCCTCTAATTTGGTTTTTGTTTCATGGCTATCATAGCAATATTCGGGCAAAGTCAATTTGAATTCAGATATCTTTCCTGATCACAGAACATCATCACAGGAGAACACACCCAGAAGAACATCACGGAAGAACATCACGGAAGTACACCAAGGAAGAACATCTCAGAACAGCGCAAGAACTGTGTGAAACCAGCGAGGCCACACTACCAATTAATATTGAAAAAAAGGCTGGTTAATTAGTAACAAACAAGTTTAGCATTTTATTTTCTGCCTTTGAAACTGGGCACCAGCATCGACACACAATCAAATTAAACAAACTACTTTTACGTGATTAACATCAAAATACTTTTACGTGATTAACGTCAAACTACCTTTATGTGATTAACGTCAAACTAATTTTACGTGATTAACGTCTAACCTCTTTTACGTGATTAACGTCAAACTACCTTTACGTGATTAACGTCAAACTACTTTTACGTGATTAACGTCAAACTACTTTTACGTGATTAACGTGAAACTGCTTTTAATCGTCCATCTCCTATGGGGATAGGTACTTAACTCTTACCTGCGTCATGATCAGGACAGATGCGGGTCATTGGTTGGATCATAGGTTTCTAAAATATCTGATCAGGGGTCACTCCAAACATTGAAATAATTGTAACATTTGTGATCGTCACAACCATTTTGTCAGAATGATTTTGTGTCTATTGTGTGACATTGTGTCTATTGTGTGACATTGTGTCTATTGTGTGACATTGTGTGACATTGTGTCTATTGTGTGACATTGTGTCTATTGTGTGACATTGTGTCTAAACTGACTTCTAGTTTCCTGGCATGATTTCCCTTGACATCATCAATAAGAGAGAACTCACTAAACAAAGACAATAAAGAAACAATCACCATTTTTCGAAAACGTCATGAGACAGTTGGAATGCTTGTTTCATCATCATCGAGTGCCATCACCGCAACGAAGGTTGGCTACCATGGAGCGCCATTCTGTTCTGTCTCTTGCTTTGATGGTGCAGGTTGTCATAGGCTGGTTTGTCAATCTTTTGATGTTACTGGTCCATGTTAGTCTTAGTCTGCCTCTGCCTCTGCCTCTTTTGCCTTGTATTTTCACCTCCAGGATTACTGTTAGTAGGCTGTTGTGTCTTTTAACATGGCCCAAAAATCGCATTTGTCTTGTTCTAATTGTATTTAGTAGTTCTCTTTTCATTTTTAGTTGTTTTAAGACTTCATCGTTTGTTTTCTTTTCCTTCTATCCAATCCTACCTATTCTTCTATATGTCCACATTTCAAAGGCTTCAATTCTCTGTTCTATTTTCTTGTCTAATGTCCATGTTTCTGCACCATTTAGGAAAATTGAGAAGACATAACATTTTGCAATTCTTACTTTTAGCCCTGGTGTTATTTGTTTTGATGTTAGTATGTTCTCCATGACATTAAAATTACTTTTTGTCATTCCTATTCTTTTGTTTATTTCAGTTGTACATTTTCCATCACTGGTTATAGTATGTCCAAGGTAGTTGTAGTTCTAATCTGTCTACAGGTCTATTCCTTCTATTTTAAACTAATCAATAAATCAAATTATTTTGACTTGTAAGGGATAATACTCGAATACTATATTACATGTAAATAAAATAACTGGTTACTGCCCTTGCATCATGTGTTCAAATTCTATATGAAAGTGGAAAACAAGTTCATCGGTGCTAAATATAGCCTATTGTGACCAAAAGAAGCGAATCATGGACAGTGGATAAACAAAGGAAAAGACGATTAGAGGCCACAGAGATGGGATTTCTCAGAAAAAAATTGAAAATTCCTTTGACAGCCAAAAAAGCCAACAGAGGAATCCACTACACTACACCACGCCACACCACACCACACTACACTACACTACACTACACTACACTACACTACACTACACTACACTACACTACACTACACTACACTACACTACACTACACTACACTACACACTATACTACACTACATCGAACCACACTACACAATAGTAAGTAAAGTAAAGTACCCCCGTCACGCCAAGTGGCGTGATGGTGTTAGTGACCCTATATTTTGCAGACCTTCAGCACATGATTTTTGGGGTTATGTGGTCGGTATTACGCCCGTGCTGCTTTACTTTCCCAGAAAAAAATCCGGTACCCACCCATTTAAGGCTGGGTGAACCCGGAAGCCGTCGGTTTGGGATCGAACCCTACCCCTTGTCCTTTGTAGTGCAGTTCACTAACCACTGAGCTATCGCGGCTCCCACACTACACAATACCATCAACAATATACTATAAAACACCACATCGCACCACATGCTAGACCATACCATACCACACTACACTTCATCATTTCAAACTACACTTCACTCCACCACACACCATAACATTAGACTATACTGCTCTACGCGGTAACATTTTACACCACACTAGATTAAGCTATATCCCGCTTTATTTTACATGACACAAAACTACGTAGGAGGTCAAAACGTAATGCACACCAATTTTTTTCTCGGCTAATAATAAAGATAGGAATATGAAATTTTGCACACTTGGAATATGACATGTTCCAATTATGTGCACCAAATTGCACAGCATTCTGAAAAATATTACGCAATCTATGAACCGTTAAAATGGAGCTTGTCAACAATGTCCGTTACAAACAGCGAATTGTCATAGAATTTCTGGTTGCGGAAAAAGAAACTGTGGCAAACATTCATAAACGACTGTGTGCAGTGTACAAATGTTCTGCAGTCGATAGGAGCACAGTTAGTCGCTGGGTTCAGAGAATTAAAGCTGCAGAAAGTGTACGTATGGAGCTGCATGATTTACCGCGTTCTGGACGTGTTGCCTCGGCTACCAGCACAGACATGTTAAACCGGGCTGATGCCATTATTCGTAAGGATAGGCGTATCACTAGTCAGCAATTGGCATTGCAGCTTACAGTCAACAAGGGAAGTGCAATCGCAATTTTTAAAACTCTCGGATATTCAAAGATTTGCGCTCGATGGGTTCCTCGGTGCCTAACAAATGATCACAGAGTTCAAAGGAAAGCATTCTGTTCTGAATTGTTGGAGCGTTTCGGTGTTGAAGGAGAAATGTTTTTGTCAAAAATTGTTACCGGTGACGAAACGTGGGCACATTATTATGAGCCTGAAACAAAAATGCAGTCAAAAAACAAGAATGGCATCATCCGCAGTCACCAAAAAGAAAAAAATTCAAAACATCTCCATCAGCCGGAAAGGTGATGATCACTGTCTTCTGGGACATTGATGGTGTGATTCTTGTTGATGTAATGACAAGAGGTGAGACAATCAACTCGACAGCTTACATCAATACACTGACAAAACTCAAAAATCGGTTCCACAGAGTTCGGCCTAATAAGCCATCTGCAGATTTGTTGCTTCAACATGACAATGCACGCCCTCACACAAGTCTGGTAACACGGGAAGCAATCAACAAATTTGGTTGGACTGTACTGCCCCATCCTTACAGCCCTGGTCTGGCTCCCTCAGATTTCCATCTGTTTGGACCACTCAAAAATTCCTCCGTGGGAAACACTTTGACAATGATGAGGATGTGATCCGTGCAGTTAAAAAATGGCTACGCGAGCAGGACAAAACTTGGTACAAACGAGGCATTCATGACCTAGTTTCGCGTTGGCGTAAGGCAATACGCTTGGACGGAGATTATGTTGACAAATAGGTAGTGTAAAGGGGATGTTCAGCTACAATCTGTGAAAATTTCACACATTTTGCCCGAATAGTTTCCGAGAAAAAAATTGGTGTGCATTACTTTTTGACCTCCCTTCAGTACATAACCACACTACACTACACCACACTACACCACACCTCACCACATCACACCACATTAAACTAAAACAAACATTGGTACACTTGCTACGCTGCATTGCACCTTACTGCTTTAATACAATATTGTACTGTTAAGCTATCCTACACTATACTACACTACCCGACACCATACCATACCATATCATACCATACCATAACACACAATACCATACCATACCATGCCATACCATGCCATACCATGCCATGCCATACCATGCCATGCCATACCATGCCATACCATACCATGCCATGCCATACCATATCATACCGTATCAATCCATACCGTATCAATCCATACCATACCATACCATAACACACAATACCATACCATACCATGCCATACCATGCCATGCCATATCATACCATGCCATGCCATACCATGCCATGCCATACCATGCCATACCATACCATGCCATACCATGCCATGCCATACCATACCATACCATATCAATCCATACCATACCATATCGTACCATAACACACAATACCATACCATACCATGCCATACCATGTCATGCCATACCATACCATGCCATACCATGCCATACCATACCATGCCATACCATGCCATGCCATACCATACCATGCCATATCAATCCATACCATACCACGCCATACCATACCATACCATACCATTCCATACCATTCCATACCATACCATACCATTCCATACTATACCATACTATGCCATGCCATACCATACCATGTCATACCATACCATTCTATACTATACCATACTATGCCATGTCATACCATACCATACCATGTCATACCATACCATATCACGTCATACCATACCATTCCATTCCATACCATACCATACCATACCATACCATACCATACCATACCATACCATACCATGCTATGCTATGCTATTATATACTATACTAAGGAAGAGAATAATGTCAATAGGCACATTATATCACACAAACAAACAATGCACTGCCTGTACATTTTTGTATGAAGCCTTGCCACAATAAATATGCAGGTCAAAGGCAACAAAAGAGCTAGACACACAAGGAAAGAAAGAGAACTGAAATGTTATTTATCGCTTGGGAAAAAGGGAGAAAATAATAGCAGAAAAAAAAGAAAAGGTGAAAACGTAAAACAGAGCACATACATTATTTAAACAGAGTAGCGGGGACAGATGTGCGTGACTGGGGGTTGTCTAAGGGGGACAGAGGGACTCGATAATCATCACCACCAAGTGTCGTCTCCGCATCGAAGGTTAGCTACCATGGAGCGTCATTCTGCTCTGTCTCTTGCTGTGATGATGCAGGTTGTCATACGCTGTCTTGTCTATCTTTTGATGATACTCAAATGACCCATGTTAGTCTTGGTCTGCCTTTTTTACTTTGTATTTTCCATTACAAAATTACTTTTAGTAGGCTGTTGTGTCTTTTAACGTGCCCCAAAAATCTCACTTGTCTTGTTTGAATAATGTTTAGTAGTTATCTTTTCATTTTTAGTTGTTTTAAAACTTCATTGTTTATTTTCTTCTTTTTTTTCACCCAATTTCGGGATTGACATTCCCTGTAGGCATAGTAGATGTTTACATGTCGAACCGCGAACATACGATGGCCTATCGATGATAGGTCAGACACATCGACACAAGAAGAATAAATAATACTACCCTGAAAAATCGACGAAGTTCACAGTCAAAAGTAAAAATAACTACAACGGGAATAGCAGCACATTATTTCACAAACAGACTGTTGCGCAATCATTTAAACACATAAAGAAGAATTCAGTCAGAAAACACTATCTATACGCTCGCCGTGACACCTGCTCTCGTTGGTGTATCCAACAGATAATACTCGCAAATAGACAGACATTATTGGTGGAAGAGCGGGCATTTAAATAGACAGACAGTATTTGTGGAAGAGCGGGCATTTAAATAGACAGACAGTATTTGTGGAAGAGCGGGCATTTAAATAGACAGACAGTATTGGTGGACGAACAGACATGCATTTAAACAGACAGCATCGGTGGAGGGACGGACATGCAATTATACAAACAGTATTGGTGGAAGGCCGGACATTTAAATAGACAGAAATTATTGTTAGAGGGACGGATATATAAATAAACGGACAGTATTGGTGGAAGAGCGGACACTTAACTAGACAGACAGTATTGGTGAAGAGACGAGAGGACGGACATGCAATTGGATAGACAATATTGGTAAACGGACGGAGATGCGATTAGATGGACAGAATAGACATTATTGGTGGACGGACGGACATGCGATTAGATGGACAGAATAGACATTATTGGTGGACGGACGGACATGCGATTAGATAGACAGAATAGACATTATTGGTGGACGGACGGACATGCGATTAGATGGACAGAATTGACATTATTGGTGGACGGACGGACATGCGATTAGATGGACAGAATTGACATTATTGGTGGACGGACGGACATGCGATTAGATGGACAGAATTGACATTATTGGTGGACGGACGGACATGCGATTAGATGGACAGAATTGACATTATTGGTGGACGGACGGACATGCGATTAGATGGACAGAATTGACATTATTGGTGGACGGACGGACATGCGATTAGATGGACAGAATTGACATTATTGGTGGACGGACGGACATGCGATTAGATAGACAGAATAGACATTATTGGTGGACGGACGGACATGCGATTAGATAGACAGAACAGACATTATTGGTGGACGGACGGACGGACGGAGATGCGATTAGATAGACAGAATAGACAGTATTGGTGGACGGACGGACGGAGATGCGATTAGATAGACAGAACAGACATTATTGGTGGACGGACGGACGGAGATGCGATTAGATAGACAGAACAGACATTATTGGTGGACGGACGGACGGAGATGCGATTAGATAGACAGAACAGACATTATTGGTGGACGGACGGACGGAGATGCGATTAGATAGACAGAACAGACATTATTGGTGGACGGACGGACGGAGATGCGATTAGATAGACAGAATAGACAGTATTGGTGGACGGACGGACATGCGATTAGATGGACAGAATAGACATTATTGGTGGACGGACGGACATGCGATTAGATAGACAGAATAGACAGTATTGGTGGACGGACGGACGGAGATGCGATTAGATAGACAGAACAGACATTATTGGTGGACGGACGGACGGAGATGCGATTAGATAGACAGAATAGACAGTATTGGTGGACGGACGGACGGAGATGCGATTAGATAGACAGAACAGACATTATTGGTGGACGGACGGACGGAGATGCGATTAGATAAACAGAACAGACATTATTGGTGGACGGACGGACGGAGATGCGATTAGATAGACAGAACAGACATTATTGGTGGACGGACGGACGGAAATGCGATTAGATAGACAGAATAGACAGTATTGGTGGACGGACGGACATGCGATTAGATAGACAGAATAGACATTATTGGTGGACGGACGGACGGAGATGCGATTAGATAAACAGAACAGACATTATTGGTGGACGGACGGACGGAGATGCGATTAGATAGACAGAACAGACATTATTGGTGGACGGACGGACGGAAATGCGATTAGATAGACAGAATAGACAGTATTGGTGGACGGACGGACATGCGATTAGATAGACAGAATAGACATTATTGGTGGACGGACGGACGGAGATGCGATTAGATAGACAGAATAGACAGTATTGGTGGACGGACGGACATGCGATTAGATAGACAGAACAGACAGCATTGGTGGACGGACGGACGGAGATGCGATTAGATAGACAGAACAGACATTATTGGTGGACGGACGGACGGAGATGCGATTAGATAGACAGAATAGACATTATTGGTGGACGGACGGAGATGCGATTAGATAGACAGAATAGACATTATTGGTGGACGGACGGACGGAGATGCGATTAGATAGACAGAATAGACATTATTGGTGGACGGACGGACATGCGATTAGATAGACAGAATAGACATTATTGGTGGACGGACGGACGGAGATGCGATTAGATAGACAGAATAGACATTATTGGTGGACGGACGGACATGCGATTAGATAGACAGAATAGACATTATTGGTGGACGGACGGACGGAGATGCGATTAGATAGACAGAATAGACATTATTGGTGGACGGACGGACGGAGATGCGATTAGATAGACAGAATAGACATTATTGGTGGACGGACGGACGGAGATGCGATTAGATAGACAGAATAGACAGTATTGGTGGACGGACGGACGGAGATGCGATTAGATAGACAGAATAGACATTATTGGTGGACGGACGGACATGCGATTAGATAGACAGAATAGACATTATTGGTGGACGGACAGACGGACGGACATGCAAATAGGCAGGCAGTAATGACGGAGGGACGTATGGACAGACGGACAGACATATAAATGGACAGTCAGTACTGTCAGATCGACGAAAGGTTATGCAATTATATAAGCAGTATTGATGAACTAACAGACGGACTGAACAATTATATAAGCAGTATTGATGAACTAACAGACGGACTGAACAATTATATAAGCAGTATTGATGAACTAACAGACGGACTGAACAATTATATAAGCAGTATTGATGAACTAACAGACGGACTGAACAATTATATAAGCAGTATTGATGAACTAACAGACGGACTGAACAATTATATAAGCAGTATTGATGAACTAACAGGCGGACTGAACAATTATATAAGCAGTATTGATGAACTAACAGGCGGACTGAAATGCAAATAGAGAGGCAGTATTTACGTTCAGACGGACGGACAGACATGCACGTATACAAGCAGTGTTAAAGAACGGGCGGACATGCAAATATACGGACGGTATTTGAAGAAGGAATTATAATATTATATATATATATATATATATATATATATATATATATATATATATATATGTTGATAAATCAGTAAAATGGCAGTGAAATGACGATCTGCAGTTTTTCTTTGTTAATTACAGAAGAAAGACACCGAAAACTCATGATTTCTGTGTGCCCGTCCAGCGTTGAGCATCAAGAATCTATAGACCAAAACTCTAGCCTAATTGTGGTCCTTCTGACGATCCGATTGCCCCATTTTGCACAGATCTATACGTTTCATAATGCTTCGGTTACGCTTCTGCGCAGTAGTTGCGTCTGAATCAGCAACTGCTCTGTTGGCTCTGGGATGAGAAATCAGATGTCTCCATTTTATGTATAAAAAACTAAAAATTAACCTCAACTTTGTAAAGTGCAGTCAAGAGCCGTAATTATTCCTTCATTTTTAACATGAGTCAACCGTGTACATTATTAGGAGAAATACATCTACTGGACCTACAATCTTACATATCATCATCAAGTACCGGACCTGCTGACGTAGGTGATCATGTCTCTCCACAACTTTCAATCTCGGCAGTTATTTATCATTTCTGTTGTTGACCCTCTGCCAAGCCATTCTTTTAAACTGTCTGGTATATTTTCTCTTTGCTTCCTCTATCTCTTCGTCCCTCAATTTTCCCAGTTGTTACAATATATTCCAGTTGTTCTTTTCTCACTACATGGCCAAAAATGATGATTGTTTCATCCTAATATTGGAAATTTGCTCTCTTTTTGCTTTTGCCTCTTTCAGACCATCTTCATTACTCTTCTTAGCTGTCCATAGTATTCTCAACATTCTTCTGTAAAGCCACATTTCTACAGACTCCAGTGATTTTCTTTTCTGTTGTCCTATTGTCCATGATTTACATCCATGTGTTAAGTCTGGCCTACATAAAATTTAAGAACTCGTTTTTCTTGTTTTTATTATCAAAAGTGCACAGTATCGTCCCCATTTTTGGAAAGATGTTTCTGCCTGAGCCATTCTATGTCATAATATCTTAGTTATTTGCATTACAAGTTATGAAAAAAACATAGTTTTGCTGATAAATAAATTCTCTTACAGTTTTTATCGGGGTTTTTTTTTTGTAGTTTAAAGACACAGCGCAGTGAATTTTACAGTCGGCATTTCATAGATTCATGTCACATCGGCACTACTTCTAATATTTCAATAACAAATAGAACGTCATCTGATTGGTTGTTTCTTTGTTGCCATGGAAACAGGGAGGTAACTGCGGAAATGGCTGTACATGTTACAAGGGCGATACATTGAAAGGCTGTAGTAAGTTTGACCTCCATTGAAACTGAAATCTGTCAGCAACGGCTTAAGTTATTTGAACTATTTCACGGCTATACTAGGGAAGAGAAAGAGCCATAGAGGTGAAAACAGATCTATACCTATGTTTCATAGATTATACCAAAGCATTTGACAAAGTAAAGTACCAAGAAATAATCAAAATTTTAGAAAGCATAAACGTAGACAGCAAAGATCTAAGAATAATAAATAACATGTACTGGCAATAAGAACTGAAAACCAATTGGGAATGTTTAAACAAATAAAACAGAGTGTTAGACAAGGTTGTGTGCTGTCACCAGATTTGTTTAATATTTATAGTGAGATTATTTTAAGATCCATAAGGGGCATGCCTGGAATAACAATTTAAGGTCATAATATAAATAATATAAGGTATGCTGATGATACAGTCTTAATCGCTAAGAGTGAAAATGAGTTACAAGAAATTTTGGACATTATAGTGAAAGAAAGCAAAAATAAAGGACTCAGCCTTAATAGCAAAAAGACAGAGGTAATGGTAACAACAACAAAAAAAGACATCACCTCAGTGCAAAATAAAGATAACAATCTCTCTCTCTCTCTCTCTCTCTCTCTCTCTCTCTCTCTCTCTCTCTCTGGGATCAGGACTCATTCAGAGTAGGATTCCAGACTCTCACATGAAGTCAGCTGTCAGGTTAACTCTTTTAATACGGACGGATTTGATCAATTCAGCGGTAGAGATTTTACAGATAACATTTTTCATGTTTTTTTTAATATTAATCTACATGTTTATATTTATCTAATATATAACATATTATATATGAAATTTTAGATAATTGAACACGGTATTATATTTCCCCAATACCAAGATGATACAAGATATGAAAATAGAATATGGTTTGATGGCAATTTACACTAATCATATCTAGAGCGACGCACTGTGCGGCGCAACGTACGCGACCGAAATAGGCATGGCGCATGGTGCGGCGACACGTACGGAAAGAGTTAAGTGTGTTGAACGCCCCCACAGACAGAACATCACAATTAGAGTCTGCCTGATCCACTCTGAACACCCGTTAAAACGGTACATTGTGTTCTGCGCCAGTGGCCCAGTGCATCCGATTTCAGCCAACATTTTATTCAGGTTTGTTTTCCTTAGCCTTTGATTTTCCCCAATCTTCCTGCAAGGCAGCAGATTGTCTTTCCTGTAGGGGTGCCCTTAGATGGTCGGCCCTCCCAGGTTTACGAGCACCGTCTGCCCGAGTCACTAGAGGTGACTAACACAGACATGCACACAGCGATACGAGGCGTGACTAACACTGACACACATCAAGATATGAGATATAACTAACATAGAAATACACGCAAAGATATGAGTAATGACTAACATAGATATGCACACACACAGATATGACACATGCCTAACATAGACATGCACACAAAGATATGAGATATGACTAACATAGATATGCACACACAAAGATATGACACATGCCTAACATAGATATGAACACAAAGATATGAGATATGACTAACATAGACATGCACACACAAAGATATGAAATGTGACTAACATAGCCATGCACACACAACGATATGAGATGTGACAAACACAGACATGCACACACAAAGATATGACACATGACTAACACAGATACACACTAAGATATGAGATATGACTAAACACAGACACACATAAAGATGTGAGACATTATTAACATGGACACACCGAGATATGAGATATGACAAACATGACACACACCAAGATATGAGCCATGGCTAGCACACACACACACACAAGCTAAGATATGAGCCATGGTTAGCATGGAAATACACTAAGATATGAACCATGGCCAGCACAGATCCACACTAAGATTTGAACAATATTAAATCAGGTAAATGAATTTAAATATTTGGAAACTTTGTTAACCTCAGACGGAAGATGTACAACAGAGGTGAGATGCAGAATGGCTCAGGCAATAGCAGCTTTCCAAAAAATGAGAAAGATACTATGCAATCCATTTTTTGACAATAGAAACAAGAAAAAGAGTTCTTAAAAGTTACGTAGAGCCAGTCTTAACATATTGATGGGAATCATGGACAATAGGACAACAGACAAGAAAATCACTGGAATCTGTAGAAATGTGGTTTTGCAGAAGAATGTTGAGAATACCATGGACAGCTAAGAAGAGTAATGAAAATGTTGTGAGAGAGGTCAAATCTAAAAGAGAGCTAATTTCCAATATTAGGAAGAAACAATTATCATTTTTTGGCCATGTAATGAGAAGAGAACAACTGGAAAAATTGAGATAGAGGGAAACAAAGAGAAAAAATAACAGACAGCTTAAGAGAATGGCTTGGCAGAAAGTCAACAACAGAAATGATAAATAGCTGTCGAGATTGAAAGTTGTGGAAAAACATGATCACCTACGCCAGCAGGCTCGTACTTGATGATGATGATGACTAGGGAATATGATGCCTGGTTGTCATCATCATCATCATCATCATCATCATCATCGAATGCCATTTCTGCAACGAAGGTTGGCTACCATTCTGCTCTGTCTCTTGCTTTGATGTTGCAGGTTGTTATAGGCTGGTTTGTCCATCTTTTGATTTTACTCGTCCATGTTAGTCTTGGTCTGCCTCTGCCTCTCTTACCTTGTATTTTCCCCTCCTGCTTGCCTGGTTGTACACTGACATTGAACTCATTGAGCTGGGATGTGTTTTGTATTCTGATCAAATATTAGAGGACTCGTCGCCTCCATTGTCTCCTCTGAATATCCGCCCTTGGTTAGTTATGTTTTCAGTTTCTACTCACAATTACGTCAGTGCCGTATTTCTTTCACATCAGATATCAGGTACCCATTTAAGGGTCGGTGAATAGAAAAAAATTGTTTTAATATGTCAGCAACAAAAAAAACTAGGGAAGACCGTGAACGACAAAGAGAGAAGTTACTAGATAGCATGGTAAAGTCGTGGCACAGTAAACAATCAACAACAGAACTGATAAGATGCACAGAGAATTGTGCAAAAGACATGACTGTAAACGCCAGCCTGTATCGCACATGATGATGGTTCCTCACATTCTATAGCAAATATAAACTGAAAGAAAATGAGATTTTGTGAACACATTTTACGACATAAATCGCACTGGTTATGAAGGCGGCTCTGTTTCCTGCAACTAGTCAAAAATCTAATTCGTTCCCTAGCAACGGGAGGAAGCGAGTGTTCCTAAGGGGCGTTAATTAACATAACTGTGAGTACTTGACAAGTGATTATTGCCCGTTGTTTCCAGAGAAGGTAGTGGTTCCCAAATTTTTATTCGAGTACCCTTTCCTGTCCTCGACTGTCACATGATATAGTCTTATTTTCATGATGCGTGTATCGGTGTTGTTGTTTCAAACGTTGATGCTGGAAATATAAATCTGCAACATTCTGGCAGTGTGATAAGAAAGATATGTGCACAATTTAAAAGATACAATAATGTGTAGGACAGTACATAATAATAACATAATGTATTTCAAAAATATAACATTTGATAATATTAACATCACCTTCATCGTTTATCATCATCACCATTATCGTCATCATCGTCATCATTGTCATCGTAAGTATCATTATTATCAAATAACCTCAGGTATGCTGATGATACAGTCTTAATCGCTAAGAGTGAAAATGAGTTACAAGAAATGTTGGACATTATAGTGAAAGAAAGCAAAAATAAAGGACTCAGCCTTAATAGCAAAAAGACAGAAGTAATTGTAGCAACAAAGAAAAAGACATCACCTCAGTGCAAAATAAAGACAAGTGGAACAATATTAAAATAGGTAAATGAATTTAAATATCTAGGAACAATGTTAACCTCAGACGAAAGATGTAAAACAGAGGTGAGATGCAGAATAACTCAGACAAAAAGCAGCTTTCCAAAAAATGAGGAAGATACTGTGCAATCCATTTTTGACAATAGAAACAAAAAAGAGTTCTTAAATGTAGAGCCAGTCTTAACATATGGATGTGAATCATGGACAATAGACATGACAATCACTGGAGCCTGTAGAAATGTCCTTTTACAGAAGAATGTTGAGAATACCATGGACAGCTAAGAAGAGTAATGAAAAGGTTCTGAAAGAGGCCAAAGCAAAAAGAGAGCTAATTTCCAATATTAGGAAGAAACAATCATCATTTATTGGCCATGTAATGAGAAGGGAACAGTTGGAATATATTGTAACAACTCGAAAAATTGAGGGACGAAGAGATAGAGAGAAGCAAAGAGAATAGATACCTTACTAGTTAAGAAAATGACAGAAGGTCAACAACAGAAATGATAAATACCTGTCGAGATTGAAAGTTATGGAGAGACATGATCACATACGACAACAGACATGGTGCTTGATGATGATGGTGACCCACCTAATCATTGGCCCCCACATGTCAGACTCACTTAAAGATCTCGAGTTGATTTACTAACCCTAATAGCCTCCAGAGTACGTGCTCTTTTACTGTCTTCATGATGTTAGATCACAATTTAGACTCCAGATTTTCCCATCTCTGCCTGCGATCATTTTCTATAACTTCAGGTTTTCCTATCTCTGTCTGCGATCATTTTCTATAACTTCAGGTTTTCCTATCACTGTCTGCGATCATTTTCTATAACTTCAGGTTTTCCTATCTCTGTCTGCGATCATTTTCTATAACTTCAGGTTTTCCTATCTCTGTCTGCGATCATTTTCTATAACTGCAGGTTTTCCTATCTCTGTCCTGGACATGTGTCAGCGAATCCTGTTTGTTACTGTTACTACAGCTATCTAATACTTGTATCATCTTCTGTTTGTGTTACTACATCTATCTAATACTTGTATCATCTTCTGTTTGTGTTACTACATCTATCTAATACTTGTATCATCTTCTGTTTGTGTTACTACATCTATCTAATACTTGTATCATCTTCTGTTTGTGTTACTACATCTATCTAATACTTGTATCATCTTCTGTTTGTGTTACTACATCTATCTAATACTTGTATCATCTTCTGTTTGTGTTACTACATCTATCTAATACTTGTATCATCTTCTGTTTGTGTTACTACAGCTATCTAATACTTGTATCATCTTCTGTTTGTGTTACTACAGCTATCTAATACTTGTATCATCTTCTGTTTGTGTTACTACAGCTATCTAATACTTGTATCATCTTCTGTTTGTGTTGCTACAGCTATCTAATACTTGTATTATCTTCTGTTTGTTAGTGTTACTACAGCTATCTAATACTTGTATCATCTTCTGTTTGTGTTGCTACAGCTATCTAATACTTGTATTATCTTCTGTTTGTTAGTGTTACTACAGCTATCTAATACTTGTATCATCTTCTGTTTGTGTTGCTACAGCTATCTAATACTTGTATCATCTTCTGTTTGTGTTACTACAGCTATCTAATACTTGTATTATCTTCTGTTTGTGTTGCTACAGCTATCTAATACTTGTATTGTCTTCTGTTTGTTAGTGTTACTGCAGCTATCCAATAGTTGTATTATCTAATGTTTGTTAGTGTTACTGCAGCTATCCAATAGTTGCATTATTTTATGTTTGTTAGTGTTACTGCAGCTATCCAATAGTTGCATTATCTTATGTTTGTTAGTGTTACTGCAGCTATCCAATAGTTGCATTATCTTATGTTTGTTAGTGTTACTGCAGCTATCCAATAGTTGTATTATCTTATGTTTGTTAGTGTTACTGCAGCTATCCAATAGTTGCATTATTTTATGTTTGTTAGTGTTACTGCAGCTATCCAATAGTTGCATTATCTTATGTTTGTTAGTGTTACTGCAGCTATCCAACAGTTGCATTATCTTATGTTTGTTAGTGTTACTGCAGCTATCCAATAGTTACATTATATTCTGTTTGTTAGTGTTACTGCAGCTATCCAATAGTTGCATTATATTCTGTTTGTTAGTGTTACTGCAGCTATCCAATAGTTACATTATATTCTGTTTGTTAGTGTACTGCAGATATCCAAGAGTTACATTATATTCTGTTTGTTAGTGTTACTGCAGCTATCCAATAGTTGCATTTTATTCTGCTTCAATGGCAGCAGCTCACATATTTTCTGGTATTCTTGACATTCTAACTGGACTACAAAGGACACGACATCGGGTTTGATCTTAATTGATAGTTTGCAGATTCATCATCATCATTCAGTCCCATCTCCGCTCTGTGTCTTGCTTTGATGGTGCAGATTGTCATAGATTGGCTTGTCTTCAGGTTCACCCAGCCTTAAATGGATACTAGATTTTGTTTGGTAAAATAAAGCGGCATGGTCGTAAGGCTTATCTACATTAACCCAAAAATCATGTACCGAAGGTCTGCAAAAATTATGCGCACTATCACCATATTCCCTATACGCCACTTGGCGTGACGGGGCTCTTTACTTTTACGTAACATTCCATTCTACTGTATAACGACATTTCCGTTTCCTCACTCATCTTCTTGTTTGCTTCATTAATTATCTATAATTCACTTCTATATAATATGACAGGATCTATGTAACATTCAAGAACAATGTTACTTACTTCAAATAATATAGACTTCTAGAACATAATACTCATTATAACATTAATGATTAGAAATGGACTTGTATCTTATCTTTCCTTATAGATGTTTGTGTCTTTTCTTCTCATTCTATTTCCTCCAACACCTTATTGTAGTTGTTGTGACCATTGCTGGCCCCTAGTACCTCCATGTTGGGAATCACTGCTCTGAGAGATCGGGTTGATTATGTGGAGAACGATGGTCGGCAGTGCAGGAATAACCGCTTTGGTCATACAGGTTCGAAGATGGCTTATTATAAAAGTCGTCTATGACTTCTTATAAATAGTTTCCGTTACTTTTAATCATAGACAGAAGCTGTACAACAACCATAGACAGAAGCTGTACAGCAACCATAGACAGAAGTTGTACACAATTATAGACAGAAGCTGTACAACAACCATAGACAGAAGTTGTACACAAATTATAGACAGAAGCTGTACAACAACCATTGACAGAAGTTGTACACAAATTATAGACAGAAGCTGTACAACAACCATTGACAGAAGTTGTACACAAATTAGAGACCTCTATGGAAAGAAAGAATGCCAACAAGTCAGAGATATCCATTTTGGGGAAACTTATCCTCGAAGAGAAAGTTGATGCTGTGAAAGGTATACAACGAGGTAAGCACATGTTTCGATAATTTAACAGAAATAATTTACAAATAATATATCTAATGTGTACAAAATACAAAATACGTCGGGGGGCCTCGGTAGCCGAGTTGGGAAAACCCACCGACTGGACTACCGTCTTTCGGACAACCCGTGTTCCATTCCCGCTGGGAGCAGTGTGGATTGTAGTTGTGGTTGGAAAAAAAAAACCCTCACGGTCGACCCAGCCGTTGGCAGAAATGGGTAGCATGGTATTACCCTGGGAAGGTGAGGAATGTTGCTTCGCATCTGAGTTTCGATGCTTGAGGCGACACTATACAGAAATCTCCGAACATTTGTGGATAGGCGTCCGAGCACATATGGGTGGAAACTCGCGTGCTAAGATAGGCGTCCGAGCACATATGGGTGTAAACTCGCGTGCTAAGATAGGCGTCCGAGCACATATGGGTGTAAACTCGCGTGCTAAGATAGGCGTCCCAGCACATATGGGTGTAAACTCGCGTGCTAAGATAGGCGTCCGAGCACATATGGGTGTAAACTCGCGTGCTAAGATAGGCGTCCGAGCACATATGGGTGTAAACGCGCGTGCTAAGATAGGCGTCCTAGCACATATGGGTGGAAACTCGCGTGCTAAGATAGGCGTCCGAGCACATATGGGTGTAAACTCGCGTGCTAAGATAGGCGTCCGAGCACATATGGGTGTAAACTCGCGTGCTAAGATAGGCGTCCGAGCACATATGGGTGGAAACTCGCGTGCTAAGAGGCCGGTTCAAGTCTCGTACTTTACCTTTACCTTTACAAAATAGTTTCTTTTTTTTCTTGATTCCTTTCCGAGCGTCGAGGGGAGATATAATTTGCGGTCTTTTACTCTTCTGTTGTAGCTCCTACTACTGTTTCCTAACATTTAATTTCGGTGGTTGATATTTTCTCTTGTTCACAAGTCTAACGTCTATGTCTGGCATTGGTAGCACAACATCGGAATGAAGATCACGTTTCAGTGCTCGTTTCATAGAATAAAGTAATTCGTCCACTTTGATGCTACCAATGGCAATCATCTCTTTAATGAATCAGATACTGGAAGAATACGTGCTCAACAAATGCAGACTCCAACGTCAAGTCTTAATGTGAACACCTGATTATGAAAGAAAATAAGAAAGACATAAAAGAAACTGTGACTAGAATAACTATTCTAAATAGATTAACCATGAGCTTGAGAACAAATCAAGACATGAAAGAATAGCAGTCAAACATGGAGAGCTATGATTTCTGCCTTTTGTGTGCAAGACCCGAAGAACAACTAGTGCCCAACAACGAGACTAGCATCTGAAAGGAACAGAAAAATAATATTGTTACGATGAGGTGCTTTTTTTTTAGAATGTTGAATATCATCATCATCATGTAGAACCAGGCCTGCTGACTCAGGTGATCATGTTTCTCCACAACTTTCGATCTAGACAGTTATTTATCATTTCTATTCTTGACTTTCTGCCAAGCCATTCTTTTAAGCTGTAAGTAAAGTAAAGTAAAGTAAAGTAAAGTAAAATAAAGTAAAGTAAAGTAAAGTAAAGTAAAGTAAAGTAAAGTAAAGTAAAGTAAAGTAAAGTACCCCCCGTCACGCCAAGTGGCGTATAGGGAATATGGTGTTAGTGACCATACATTTTACAGACCTTCGGCACATGATTTTTGGAGTAATGTGGTCGGTATTACGACTGTGCCGCTTTACTTTCCCAGAAAAAATCCGGTACCCATTAAAGGCTGGTTGAACTGGAAGCCGTCGGTTGGGATCGTACCCTACCTATTGTCCTTTGTAGTCCAGTTCACTAACCACTGAGCTATCGAGGATCCCTTTTAACTTTCAATCACAACTTTCAATCTCGACAGCTATTTATTATTTCTGTTGTCGACCTTCTGCCAAGCCATTCTATTAAGCTGTCTGGTATCTTTTCTCTTGCTTCCCTCTATCTCTTCGTCCCTCAATTTTCCCAGTTGTTACAATATGTTCCAGCTGTTTCCTTCTCATTATATGGCCAAATAAATGATTTTTTCTTCCTAATATTGAAAATTAGCTCTCTTTTAGCTTTGGCTTCTTTCAGAACATTTTCATTACACTCTTCTTAGCTGTCCATGAAATGAAGATACAAAAATGTAAGGCAAATATTCTTCATCTTCAGCGTTCATGTCCTGTTATCATGCGAACCTGACTCTTCGTCCTCTTTTATGATATACGGGCAACAACAAAATCATGATACACGAGGAGCTGGTCACATGGTCCAGCACTCTTATATAGGGGTAAGAACAAAATCATGATACTCAAGGAGCTGGTGGCATGGTCCAATACTCTTATATGGAGGGGTAAGAACATAATTATGACACACGAGGAGTTGGTCGCATGGTCCAGTACTCTTATATAGGGGTAAGAACATAATTATGACACACGAGGAGTTGGTCGCATGGTCCGGTACTCTTACATGGAGGGGTAAGAACATAATTATGACACACGAGGAGTTGGTCGCATGGTCCAGTACTCTTATATGGAGGGGTAAGAACATAATTATGACACACGATGAGTTGGTCACATGGTCCAGTACTCTTATATGCGTTTGTGTGCTGATTTTTCCCCGAAACTTGCGCAGTGGCTGACACACTCCAACTTCAGCAGGCTGGATCTGTAAGAGAAATCAAATATTGAGAAGCAGGTTCTTATTCCAAACCCTACACTACCTCTTCGTGATGACCCAGGTAATTAACAGTCTGGTCAAGAAATTACGGATCGATAAAGACGGCAACCAGGTAACCAAAAGTGTCATGCCACAGTCGGATGTGTTGGGTCGAACGGTAACGTTGTTAGCACTGTGTCATGCCACAGTCGGATGTGTTGGGTCGAACGGTAACGTTGTTAGCACTGTGTCATGCCACTGTCGTCTTACACTTCCACAAAGTCTTAAAGGAGTAAATAAGAAGTTGACAATCATGGCATCAAAGAAATACTATTTCCTCCAACAATTAGAAAATACATTAAATACAGCAGATCGCTGGAAACTGGTGAATGATATATGGAAAGAGACAAACTGGACCAGGAATCAAGATTATCAATATAAATATGGACAGAAGTTTTTTTCTCCTTCGTTTGCCAGCTTTTACCTCTGACGAAGTCCCTAGAGACTAGGAACTGAATTTTGCGTGTTAATCCATTTTTTCCTGGCAGCCGTGTGCACAGGGATCCCTCGCCGCACAGGCAGATAACTCCGACTTCGGAGGTACTCATATTTTTTTCGTCGATGAGTAATTGACGTTTCAAGCCGGGCCAGGGGTGATTGTCGCAGAGAGAAATCATAAATAAAAATCCCAACCGGTATAGCCAGGATTTGAACCCACAACCTCTCTGGCCGGCGTCTTGCCTCGAGACCAACCAGTCCCCCAAGGACAGAAGTGAAAGGAATACTGGACAAAGTGCAACAGAATAGTCTACAGCGTAAAACAATAACTCTCAGTTTCTTGGATGAAGAATACCCATAATACCTATGGATTCGTGTGTACACAGATGGATCAGCACAGAATGTATTAAAGAATGGGGGAGCATGTGCATACAAAGAGTACCGAAATAACACTATGGATATGAATACAATAACAACAGGGAAATATTGTCACATTTACGATGCAGAAATCCAAACAATAAAGTTGGCAATTGAAAAAAACTGCTGAACAGTAATCTTAGCCCACAGTCTGTAGTGTTTTTGACAGATGCAAGATCAGTACTCCAGGGATTACAATCCAGAAAATTACCACATCTGCAGACCTTATTGACTGAACTCTGCAAGCACCACAGGATTGCCCTGCAGTGAATCCCAATCTCACTATGGAACACTCAGGAAATGAGAAAGCAGATCAGTTGGCAAAGGAAGGTTCAACAGGCACACAACAAGATACACCAGTTACATACCATCATAAGAAACAGATAATCGAATCAATCGAAGGACCACTAGCACCAAATCAGGATGCCTTTCATAATATGAATAGATATGTTGTTATCATTATACGCCTCAGAACAGGACACGATAGACTCCATAGTAACATGTATACAAAATTCAAGATTGGCACATAATTACATATACACGTGGACAGGCACCCCAGACTGCTGAACACATACTCCAAGACTGCACTGAATATAGTAGACTGAGGAAAATCCATTGGTTCATAGATACAGCACTACAGACAAAACTATATGGGCCACTGCAAGAATTACAAAAGACAGTAAAATTGATACAGGAAACGACATTGCTGATATAAACAATACTTCAGGCGAACGACAGACAGAAGATAAATAGATATATGGAAAAAGACATGTGAAGAAATCGAAAAAAAAAAAGAATTAATGAATAAGGCATGGATGGCAGAATATACCCTGGAGAAAATTAAATAAAGAAAGAACAAGACAGCAGACATCAATAAAAACAAACTAGAAGTAATAAATGGCGCGGGAAACTTAGACAGAGGTGAACGAGAAAGTGAGAATATGCGTTCATCGGAATGAGAGAAAATATATCGATGAACTATCTAAAGAGTGGGAAGAAACGACACGCAAATGAAATATGAAAGATCTCCAGAACAGCTCAAATAAATTAATTGGTCGACTGGAGAACGTAGAAAGAAAATATAAAGAAAATATAAAGAGAGAAAGCACGATAGTTAAGTATGTCGAAGTCGAATGCATCAAAGACGATAAGTGCAGATGTTACGTTTTGTTTCATGAACTAGCTAATCAAATATACACACGCACTTAGCGGGCAACCTCTGATGAAGAGTAGAAGAAAGTTAAATGAATAAGAAATGATCGATGTTTTTCACGTAATGAACCCATTGAACAATCATGAAGTTGATATTGTGTAGTAGTTGATATTGTGAGATGCTAGGCAATTATTTGTTCAGATTTATAATTAAATGAAGCCGTTGAACAATCATGAAGTTGATATTGTGTAGTAAGACTGAGATGCTAGGCAATTATTTGTTCAGATTTATAATTAAATGAAGCCATATGTTTGAGTTATTGAGTTATTTGCGGGTCATCATCATTGCACTCCACATATGTTTAAGATAGGGAGCCACGATATCTCAGTCGTTAGTAAACTGGACTACAAAGGACAAGAGGTAGGGTTCAATCCTAACCGACGGCATCCGGGTTCACCAAGCCTTAAATGTGTACCGGATTTTTTTTTCTGGGAAAGTAAAGAGGCACGGGCATAATCATCATCATCATGTGCCATACCGGTTGGCGTGGGTGATCATGTCCCTCCACAATCTTCTATCTACAGTGCATCGTATCAGTTCTGTTGTTGACCGTTTTCCATGCCATGACACCAAGCTATCCAGTATTTTCTCTCTTTGTCGTCCGCGATCTCTCTTTCCTTTTCTTTTGCCAGTTGTCACCAAGTATTCCAACTTTCCTCTTCTTATCATGTGAAAAAATGTTGATTGATTCTTTTTGATGTTTTTAGTAGCTCCATTTTAGTGTTGGCCTCTTTGAGAACTTCCTCGTTGGTCTTTTTTGCTGTCCAGGAAACTTTCAACATTCTTGTGAGAAATCCCATCTCTGTGGCCTCTAATCGTCTTTTCATTTGTTTGTCTACTGTCCATGATTCGCTTTCATAGGTCAGAATTGGTTCTATATTGCAAATTACGGTTACTACCACCATATTCCCCATACGCTACTTGGCGTGACGGGGCTCTTAAATGTTTTTAATATGTTCAAGATTTAAAAAAAAAAATAATGAAACATGATATCATGCTATGTGCGTGTCTGAAAAATAAAACAATAAATTAGACGTTTGTTTAGTTACTGATGAACAGGCTGTTGTTAACTTTTGACAGTCACGTGGATACGTGGGTCTAGTCACGTGTTTATTGCTGTAAAATTGATTCTATTGTGTAAAGTAAGCGCTGTTTAACGCTAGTTATAATCCTAATGTAATCCTCTTCTCACAAAGCTGATAGCAAATGCAATTGCGTGCTTTCCTCTATAATCCTCCCCTACTCATCATCATCATCATCATCATCATCATCATCATCATCATCAATCATCAATTACCAACTCTACTAACGTATTTAACAGTGTCTCTCTACATTTTTCTATCTCCACATTTGGTTATCACAGCTGTTTTTGACTTCATATCAAACAGTTCTTTTAACACTTTGTAGTGTCTTTTCACTCTATGCTCTACCCATTTCTCTCTCTCTCTCTCTCTCTTTCTCTCTGTCTCTCTCTTTCTCGTTCTCTCTCTTTTTCTCACAATTTTTCCTTTTATAAAATTAGATTCTGTTATCTTCAAATTATATAGTATGATGATTTTTTCATCCTGACTTTGCTAAAACGCATTTACTGTTAATGTTGTTGTTGTTGTTGTTGTTGTTGATGTTGTTATGGCCCCAGCGGTTTCAGAGTTGACCCCCCCCCCCCCGCCACCCATCCCCTTGGAACAGCCTCATGCAATATCTGCAGGCATTTCTGAGTTCCTTTGTAGTTCCGAACAAGTTATTCCTTTCATCGGGTCCATGTGGGAGTCAATCTGCTCTAATAGCAGAGAACTTTGGAAAAACAGGTACTGGCTGGGCTAGACGGCATTAATGGAGTCTCTGCAGAGGCCTAATCTAACTAAAGTCTGCTCCATTTTCTTCAGCTATAAGCCGATACAAGAATAGGGCCGGTGTTACCTGTCATGCTTGTCAGAAGAGGCGTCCAAGGAGGCTTGGAGTCGTCGTCTGTGCGGTCGAGTAGTACAAGCACGGAGCGACCTTTGTCAACGAAATTTGCCAATGGGAAATGGATAAAGTCCTAGTAGAGTTTTAATAAATAATAACCGTTTTAATAAATTAAATATCGGAAGAGTAACGTCCCTTTGAGTAACACGTCACTTTATTAGGCCTCTTATTGTAGAGAAAAGAGAAGCAACGCAAGGGTGAAGTCATAAACCTAACCCTAACCTAACCCTAACCTAAACCTAACCCTAACGATGAAGTCATAAACCTAACCCTAACCTAAACCTAACCCTAAACCTTAACCCAAACCCTCAACCCTAAAATAATTTTTTGTAATTGAGAACTATTATAAATTTTAGTGACGCCAAGGGGAGAGCACACGTTACGCTTAAATAATTTATGTGATTTAAACTAGGACTTCCCAGGCAAATGCTGCAACAAGTGCTGGAGCGGATAAGGGAAATCCCTGCAATGAAACTGGTTCCACGAATAGAATAGAATAGAATAGAATAGAATAGAATAGAATAGAATAGAATAGAATAAAATAGAACAGAACAGAACAGAATAGAATAGAATAGAATAGAATAGAATAGAATAGAATAGAAGGTTGTTCGAAGATTAATAATTGTATCTTTTACTATCCCGCCAACCCACGACTGTAACCGTAGTAGTTATAGTAATGGTGGGAGTGATGGTAATGGTGGTAGTGATAGTAATGGTGGGTGTGATGGTAATGGTGGTAGTGATGGTAATGGTGGTATTGATAGTAATTGTGGTAGTGATAGTAATGGTGGGTAGTGATAGTAATGGTAATGGTGGTAGCGATGGTAATGGTGGCAGTGATAGTAATGGTGGTAGTGATATTAATGGTGGTAGTGATGGTAATGGTGGTAGTGATAGTAATGGTGGTAGTAATGGTAATTGTGGTAGTGATGGTAATGGTGGTAGTGGTGATGGTATTGATGGTAGTGATGGTAATGGTGGTAGTGATGGTAATGGTGGGAGTGATGGTAATGGTGGTAGTGATAGTAATGGTGGGAGTGATGGTAATGGTGGTAGTGATAGTAATGGTGGTAGTGATGGTAATGGTGGTAGTGATAGTAAAGGTGGTAGTGATGGTAATTGTGGTAGTGATGGTAATGGTGGTAGTGATGGTAATTGTAGTGGTGATGGTATTGGTGGTAGTGATAGTAATGATGGTAGTGATGGTAATGGTGGTAGTGATGGTAATTGTGGTAGTGATGGTATTTGTGGTAGTGATGGTAATGGTGGTAGTGATGGTATTGGTGGTACTGGCAATATTCTGACTATGGGTACATTAAATGGACATTGTGGTCTACACAGCAACGGTACAGATTATCTTTCCCTTAAAATCACTGATGACTATCTCATCGACACCACTGCCGTTATTACCACTATCCTTATAAATGAAAACCACATTACCCCAAAAATCATATGCCGAAGGTCTGTACAATTTATGGTCACTAACACCATATTCCCTATACGCCACTTGGTGTGGCGGGTCACTAACACCATATTCCCTATACGCCACTTGGCGTGACGGGGGTACTTTACTTTACTTCTTTACATAAGAGACTTGCAACCTACGACCCGCGGAGAGAACCGACCCATCAAGCATTTGGATCAGTCCTTGAGCTTGATTGAAAGCTCACAGACTCTCCGGTCCCTTCTTTGATTGTGTTGTTGACAGATATGCGAAGATCAGTGTCTTTAATGAGTCACTTATGTAATAGCTTTCTTTTATACTCTCTACGGCTTTGTTAGATGAAAAGGGTGATGTTGCCTTTTATCATGTTAGGATGGGTACGGGCTGGCGGTCATGAGAGTGAATGTTGTGTACATTTTAATGAAGAAGGTACCGGACATTAGGTCATCAGACTCCAGGACGAGAAAATGATTCTGGCAGTTTGTTGACATCAAAGGATGATGCAGGTTTGTCTTTTGTGTCGCTTTAGATAACGGAAGGGGTATCCTGGAAGTTGGATTAGATCATCATCATCCAGTACCAGGCCTGCTGGCGTAGGTGATCATGTCTCTCCACAACTTTCGATCTCGACAGTTATTTATCATTTATGTTTTTGACCTTCTGTCAAGCTATTCTTTTAATCTGGTCTTGTATCTTTTCTCTTTGCTTTCCTCTATCTCTTCGTCCCTCAATTTTCCCAGTTGTTACAGTATATTCCAGCTGTTCCCTTCTTATTTCATGGTTAAAAAAAAATGATATTGTTTCTTTCTAATATTGGAAATTAGCTCTCTTTTTGCTCTGGCCTCTTTCAAAACGTTTTAATTACTCTTCTTAGCTGTCCATGGTATTCTCAACATTATTCTGTAAAATATTTCTACAGCCTCTAGTGAATTTCTTGTCTGTTGTTCTATTGTCCATGATTCACATCCATATGTTAAGACTGGCTCTACATAACATTTAAGAACTCTTTTAGTATGTACATTTTAATAAGAAAGGTATTGCAAGTAACCAGTTGTCACTGCATAGGTACACAATAGCACCATGAAGTAAAGAACAATAGATACAGAAATCCGAACATTCCAGAAGAGATGTGCTTCGGATTATTCCCTACATCTGTAAAGCGATAACCATAACCATAACCATAACCATAACCATATGGTTTACTATGCAGTAAAAGCACACAGTTTTCAAAATAAAGCTGTGAGCTCTCCATTTTGTCTTCTTCTGCGAACACCTCTGCGCCATATATTTATTGAGTTGAAAGAAAGCCTCCGTCACCTCTGCGCCATATATTTATTGAGTTGAAAGAAAGCCTCCGTCACCTCTGCGCCATATATTTATTGAGTTGAAAGAAAGCCTCCGTCACCTCTGCGCCATATATTTATTGAGTTGAAAGAAAGCCTCCGTCACCTCTGCGCCATATATTTATTGAGTTGAAAGAAAGCCCCCGTCACCTCTGCGCCATATATTTATTGAGTTGAAAGAAAGCCCCCGTCACCTCTGCGCCATATATTTATTGAGTTGAAAGAAAGCCCCCGTCACCTCTGCGCCATATATTTATTGAGTTGAAAGAAAGCCTCCGTCAGCTCAAGGCTGGTGGCATCATCATACAGCTTGTCCGATATGCTACTGGCGACGGCGACAAGAACAATTCGCCGTTCATCACTTCTTGCTCTCCATTTAATAATTATCATTTTTTAATTAGGTTAGGTTTAAACTGAGAATACCATGGACAGCTAAGAAGAGTAATGAAAACGTTCTGAAAGAGGTCAAAGCAAAAAGAGAGCTAATTTCCAATATTAGGAAGAAACAATCATCATTTTTTGGCCATGTAATGAGAAGAGAACAGCTGGAATATATTGTAACAACTGGAAAAATTGAGGGACGAAGAGATAGAGAGGGAAGTCAAGAGAAAAGATACCAGACAGCTTAAGAGAATGGCTTGGCAGAAGGTAAAAAACAGAAATGATAAATAACTGTAGACATCGAAAGTTGTGGAGAAACATGATCACCTACGCCAGCAGGCCCGGCACTTGATGATGATGAGGTTTAAACTGACAATTTTGCCCGGGCGGCGGCCATATTTATGGCCTACTCTTAACAATTGTAATCGACGAAGAGTTCTCTAACGTGCAAGAGTTCTCTAACGTGCAAGAGTGCGCACGGGATGTCCAGCTTTTTTTGTTGCCGTTATCTGAGAGGGCTAGACATCTGATCTCACTGCCAAAGATATCAGGGAGGGCAACGTCATTATGAGACTACGGTTTATTGTTTCCTTTTTTGCCAAATCACTACCGGAGACAAATAATAATAAATGAATATTATTATAGAGGGAAACTCCGATGCGATAATCAGCGAATCAATTCAGAGGAAGAGATATGTTTACAGCACTCGGAAAAAAACGACAAATAATCAACAACAGAAACAGATACACAATATATTTCTGTTTCTGTGATCGCAGCCTCATGCTATAGTCAAGAGAACACCTGCGTGTAAGACACTGTCCACGATAGCTAACTTTTTAGTTAGCTGAGTGGCAGTGTTACCTAGCGTTTGGCTTTTCGTGGCAAGGCGCTGTGCCACTAAGTACGGATTCGATCCTGCTTCAGTCCATATATTGTTCTTTGATTTTTTTTCTGTTGTTGATTATTTGTAATTTTTTTTCGAGTGCTGTAAACATACCTCTTCCTCTGAATTGATTCGCAAATCACACCCGCTTATGGTGGGCTTTGAACCTTTGATCCTTCCTGTAGTGAGGTCCATGTCCTACCTCTTAACTACGCAGTTCCAAAAGCTGGATGAACCAAGAAGAACATATCTGGACATATAATGTATGGAGAGTAATCTTAGAAGGAAAAGTTCAGAAAAGCAAGCAATGATTGGAATTGACTGGCAATGTCAAAAAGTGGACAGAAAAATTTGTCTTATCAAAGCTATAGACAGTGTAAAGTGGACTGAAAAATCTGTCTCATCAAAGCTATAGACAGTGTAAAGTGGACTGAAAAATCTGTATCATCAAGCTATAGACAGTGTAAAGTGGACTGAAAAATCTTTATCATCAAAGCTATAGACAGTCTAAAGTGGACTGAAAAATCTGTATCATCAAAGCTATAGACAGTGTAAAGTGGACTGAAAAATCTGTATCATCAAAGCTATAGACAGTGTAGAATTGCTTTTTCCTCGTTAGCTTCCCTTTGTTGCGAAGAAGGCACTTGATATGAAACCTAAAATCCATCTGTCGATCTAGATCGAACCTGATCTATTCGATCTCGTGATTTCCAAAACATCTTCATCAATAACACCAAACATTACAAGCATAAAACCCGCACTAAAACATTTTAAAATAATTGCTCAAATGTATTCATTAAAATTGAGTTTATTTTGACACAGAACCCGCACTTTCAAAGAAGACCAAAATAAAAGCGTATAGTCTACCATTGACGTCAGAGATATATGTTCCCAAGTAATCATGACCTCAAAGTTCCAGGAAGAAAAATATTTTTCAAATTCCTGTCAGCGCCGTTGTTAAATATTTATTTTCGATAAAAGTTCAGACTGATTTTCCGAGAGAGAGAGAGGCCATGTTAAGAAAACAATCTGGCTGATTTAAGAATCACGCTTTAAAACGTGCAAGTCCGATATGGCCGGAAGCCATTGATATAGTTTTGTACTTTTGCAATATAGCTCAAAATGGCAAATGTAAACCCATAGAAAGGTTCGTTTAAAATTAAGTTGTTTAGAATTCATTGCAAATGACCAAAGAAAAAGGACTTTAAGAGAAAAATATCAGCTGAATAAATCTTGAACGTCATGCAAGGACACAAACAAATGTAAATGAGCTCGTTGAAATCGTGTAACTTGTGATAACATAATATTATATCATGTTTTTTGAACAAAAAATACTGGAACTTAATCATTTCAGCTCAAAAAACAATCTCGATATAGCAGGCTTGTGCAGCAGTGATGTATTGACGTTTGTCACAGGAATGTTCCACGAGTAATTATCATCATCAGGTGGCATGTTCTTGGCAGAACGTTGCATTCATCACAGCCCCTCTGAAAGAACCTCTGTCTCTGGCACATTAATCACTTCTTCTGCTGGCATGTTCAAGGTTCTTTGATGTCTTCAAAACCCTTCTTCGTAGACGGCCTCTGATACGTCATCCAGAACTTTGGTTCGTTGGTTACGGAAGGCCCCGGTATCACTGCAAACGAATTAAAATCCATAATTACTCAACCGCCCGTGTCAGTGGAATCATCTGAATTACCAACTCATCTCCCAAACAAAGAAAGGTAGCTGTAGTCCCCTTCATAGCAGTCTCAGCATTCGCCAAAAGGTATAAGGCGAAACCACACAGAAAGTGAACACAGCAAACTGTTCCCTGTCATACGACATCATCATTCATCGTAAACAATTGGAATATCGAAACATGATCAAAACGGATGAAACACACAGCTCACAATTTGCACAGAGCACCTAACTCAGTAGCTCCTGCAACAAACCGGACTTGGAATATGAGGAAACTGCAACAAGGAACACTTTCATACACAGCCTTCAATGGTTCCTGCCGCCTATCCATAACTATGCCAGTTCATCCAGAACTATGACTTCCATTATTTTTCTTTGTAGCCCGCTGTGTATTTTGACGCGACCAGCATCATCATCAAGTACCGGGCATGTTGGCATAGGTGATCATCTATCTCCACAACTTTCGACAGTTATTTATCACATCTGTTGTTGACCTTCTGCCAAGCCATTCTCTTAAGCTGTCTGGTATTTTTTCTCTTTGCTTCCCTCTATCTCTTCATCTCTCAATTTTCCCAGTTGTTGCAATATATTCCAGTTGTTCCCTTCACATTACATGGCCAAAAAATTATATCGCTTCTTCCTAATATTGAAATTAGCTCTTTTTTTGCTTTGACCTCTTTCAGAACGTTTTTATTACTCTTCTTAGCTATCCGTTTATTCTCAACATTCTTCTGTAAAACCACATGTCTACAGACTCCAGTGATTTTCTTGACTGTTGTCCTATTGTACATGATTTACATACATACGTTAAGGCTGACTCAACATAAAATTTAAGAACTCTTTTTCTTGTTTCTATTGTCAAAATGGATTGCATAATATCTTCTTTATTTTTTGGAAAGCTGCTTTTGCCTAAGCCATTCTGCATCTCATCTCTGTTGTACATCTTCCGTCTGACGTTAACAAAGTTCCCAAATATTTAAATTCATTTACCTGTTTTAATATTGTTCCACTTGTCTTTATTTTGCACTGAGGTGATGTCTTTTTCTTTGTTGTTACCATTACTTCTGTCTTTTTGCTATTACGGCTGAGTCCTTTATTTTTGCTTTCTTTCACTATAATGTCTAACAGTTCTTGTAATTCATTTTCACTCTTAGCGATTAATACTGTATCATCAGCATACCTTAGATTATTTGTTATTTTAATACTAGAGATAGATATAAGGTGTAACAAAGCATGCCAAGTTATAGGCCAAGTATCAACACTATTAAAAAACAAAGCAATAACTACGGAAGCAAAAAGGGCAATATACAAATCAATTTTTCTACCAACTCTGAGCTATCAGTGCCAGAATTGGACGCTGGACTCTAGAACAATAAGAAAGATAACGACCACCGAAATGAAATGTGTCAGAAGAATGACAGGAAACAGCTTAAGGGACAGAGTAAGAAACACCGACATGAGGAAGAAACTCGAAATTGAAGCAGCCATCGAATACATAAAGGAACAACATATAAATTGGTTCGGCCACATAACAAGACAAAATGAATTAACAATGACTCAAAGAGCCATAAACAAACGCTACGAAAAAGCCAGATTAAGAGGAAGACCGAGAAAGAGATGGATAAAGGGAATACTGGAGTCACTAGGAGGGATAACACAAGAATAGGCCAACAGAAGGGCAAAGAATCGGAGATTGTATTTCCCCTCGACGCCAACGGCAACAGAGGAAGGATACAAGAAGAAGAAGGATTGTTATTCCAGGCATGCCCCTTATGGCATATAATAAATAAATAAATATATATATATATATATATATATATATATATATATATATATATATATATATCTCACAATATATTAACAAGTTACTTTTTCTGGAATATCAATACGTTATGCACTTTATAAAATTAATCATAAATAGCCTGTTTCATCTCGCACTTTTTGTCTCCTTCCATTTCATTTCTTCCAATAACTTTCTAAAATGATATTTCTCATCTGTCGCGTTCTATTTGTACAAGATAATTAATGTCTGCTTTTATCTTGCACCTGAACAACTCAATGGCGACGTGATGTTGTGTTTATTTGATCCCCACTTTTGTGCTTTGATTACATCAGTTTATGTTTTTATACCCACGATAATGTTAACAATAAATTATCACTTTTTATTTATTTGCTTCTTTCTACATCAGGAGATGCGGGGAAGATGGGAGCTGTTGAAAGGAGGTGGAGATTGATTATCGCCATCATCATCAATAATAGCATCATTATTATTAGCATCATCATCATCATCATCAACATCATCATCATCATATTTCATCATCATTATCATATTTCATCATGATTATCATACTTTCTCATCATTAACATACTTCATCATCACCATCATATTTCATCATCATTATCATACTTTATCATCATTACCATATTTCATCATCATTATCATCATCATCGTTAGTCATCATCATCATTATCATACTTCATCATCATTACCATATTTCCTCATTACCATACTTCATCATCATTACCATACTTTCTCATCATTAATATACTTTCTCATCATTACCATACTTCATCATCATTACCATACTTTCTCATCATTACCATACTTTCTCATCATTACCATACTTTCTCATCATTACCATACTTTCTCATCATTACCATACTTCATAATCCTTACTATACTTCGTCATCATTATCATACTTTCTCATCATTACCATACTTGAACATCTGGTATGTGCAGTCATGTCTCTCCACAACTTTCTACCTCCACAACTATTTATCATGTCTGTTGTTAACTCCCTGCCAAACAACTCTCCTAATCTACCTGCTATCTTAGCTCTGGTGTCCTCTGTCTCTTCTCACTCACTATTTCCTGTTATCATAAAACATTTCAGTTAGCTCTTTCTCATTTCATGGCCAAAAATTCTCAACAGGTTTTCTCTTTGCTTCGTCCTGTCCATGAAATCCCTCTTTATACTTTTTTTCTTGTACGTTCCTCTTTTACAACCATATGTCTTGGATTTTAATTACCTTCTTGTCCGATTAACCACATATAAAGAATGATTTCACATACATCCTGAAGAAATTAATTTTCATATTTTATTGTCAATTATGAATCCAAAAAATTTATTGATAAAATTATGACAAATTTATGACAAAATTATGACAAAATTATGAAATATTAACTTGATTTGCTAAGATAGTTGGGTCAAGGCAGAGAAATGCACATAAATGCATTGAAATGCGAAGCTGCAATGAAGCTAATTGTGATGAGAAATATAAAAATATAGGAATAAAATAGAAAAAAAAACGGTATGATTAAAGCTTCACGTAACAAGTGAAACGTCGTTCTGGCTTGTCTTGTCCACATGTTCTTTGAAGCATTAACCATACCGTCCTTTTCTATTATATATATATTGTCATTTCTCCTCTTTGCTGACGTACTCTACATCTCACCTCTAGTGTGCAGCTACCATCCAAGTTAATATTGTTCCCAGGTAAATGATTTCATGATTTAGTTTAGTTTAGTTTAGTTTAGTTTAGTTTAGTTTAGCTTAGCTTAGCTTAGCTTAGCTTAGTTGGTTTGGTTTGGTTTGGTTTGGTTTAGTTTAGTTTAGTTTGGTTTGGTTTAGTTTAGTTTGGTTTGGTTTAGTTTAGTTTAGTTTAGTTTAGTTTAGTTTAGTTTAGTTTAGTTTAGTTTAGTTTGGTTTGGTTTGGTTTGGTTTAGTTTAGTTTGGTTTGTTTTGGTTTGGTTTAGTTTAGTTTGGTTTGGTTTGGTTTGGTTTGGTTTGGTTTAGTTTAGTTTGGTTTGGTTTGGTTTAGTTTAGTTTGGTTTGGTTTAGTTTAGTTTAGTTTAGTTTGGTTTGGTTTGGTTTGGTTTGGTTTGGTTTGGTTTAGTTTAGTTTACAGGTACATTGATGACTGCATTGGTCTGTCTGACCTTCCAGAAGATGAGATCTCCCGTTTCATCGAATATGTCGGACATTTCCACCCCTCTATCCACATCACCTTCCACATCTCCACCTCCTCCGTATCTTTCCTGGACATCCTAGTCTCCTTGGGCACCTCTCATCTTCTCACCTCGGTCTTCTACAAGGCCACTGACTCCCATAGTTTCCTCCGCTACGACTCCTCTCATCCTACATCCTGCAAGAACTCTCTTCCATATTCTCAGCTTCTCAGACTTCGTCGCCTTTGCCGAGACGATGAAGATTTCCTTCACAACGCCCACTTCATGCTTGATTTCTTCCGCCGACGCCTTTATCCAGAATCAGCTCTCCTCCCTGCCCTGCGTCGAGTTCTCCACACTTCACGTCAGTCTGCTCTTACCCCCTCTACTCATCCCCCTCTGATAGAGTAGTGCTCGCTCTCACCCATCACCCTCACCACTACGCCGCTATTAGGACCATCCACCGCTACCTCCCTATTCTCCGATCTGACCCTACTACTCGTCTGCTCTTCCCTGACCCGCCACTAGTGGCCTTTAGACGTGACCGGAACCTCCGAGACTTTCTTGTCAGGGTCGTCTTCCTGCTGACAACTTCAGCCATCGAGGCACTATCCGCTGCAACCGGAGAGTATGTAAAACTTGTGACCACGTTCTCCAGACCGACACTGTCCTCTTCCCTAATGGTCCTTTCGAGATCAGAGAGGGATTCACTTGCACATCGCGTAACATCATTTATGCCATCATTTGTAAGCGATGCAAGTTGACCTACATCGGTCAGTCAGGTCGTAGAATCGGCGATAGGTGTCGTGAACACTTGAATGACATCACCCGAGAAGCGGACACTCCTGTAGCAGCCCACTTTAACTCGAGGTGCCATCGAGGTAAGACTGATGTCTTGGTAACTGGCCTAGTATCATGCTCCTCTGATCACCACAGTCGGCTCACTCTTGAGCACCGTCTGATCGTTCGTTGGGGCTGCCTCACCCCTCGTGGCATCAATGTATCCCAGTCCCTCTGAGGACCCTCCTGCCTCCGACTCCACCCTCCCACCTATGGACCTCTCTTCCTATTTCTCTTCTTCCATCCCTGCTTTTCATATCCTCTTTGAGTAACCCCCATCTTGCCTTCTTCATCCTAAACCCCCCCTCCCCACACCTTTTTCTCTTCTGACTACCTTCATGTCCTTTACCTCTTTATCACTATATCACCTCTCCACCTGGACTGTACGTACGATCTCTCTGCCCACCTCTATTGTTCCTCGTCCTTCCTACCACCACTCTGCTGATCTACTCCTAGCTCACCCCTCTCATCTCTATTCACTTGTAGTCACTACTCATCTATACCTACTATTCCAGTATCCCCCTTATCCTGATGCCCACTTTCATTCCCCCCTTTGTTCTATCATTTCCCTACTTCTTTACCTCCTATGGTTCATACCTTTTGCACACCATCCCCTATTGCTCCACTTCTTCCAGACTTTCTCTTTTTCTGTTTTTCCATTCACTTCTGACCTACCGCCTCTCCCCCTATCCAGTTTTCACATACCTGCTTCTTATCCCTCCTCTCCATACCTCCTCCTCTAATACTTCCCTACCTCCCGATAGACTAACTTCCTCCGGACCACCCCTCTATCGCCCTTCTCATTATACCGGCTTTATTATTCTTCCTCTCCTTATCTCTTCCTCCAGTATCCAATCCTTCCTTTCGTTGACCTACCTCTCAACTCTTTCAGTTCGAGGCCATCCATTCTGTAGAGTCCATCTCTCTCACGGTTTGCCTAGTTCACTACTTTGCGGTGTCATTCAATTTCTTTCTCTTAACCTCTCGCGTGATCTCTCACTTCCATTGTTGAGTGATTTATATGTATTGCTTGTTGTGTCCCAGGAGTGTCTTCGTCTATCCCCTTTCCCCCCCCCCCCCTTTTTGGTTTTCCCGATATTAGATCCGTTTGCCTCCTTACTGACCTGTCTTGGTCACAGGTTGCTTTCTTTACACGCTCTCTGTCTTTTAGTCATTCCGACTTGTTTCAGAACGGATTATAGTTTTCCTGCTCTGAGCTCAGCTAAGTACAATTTATTATACATTTTTCTCTTTTTCTATTTTATATATTTTGACGCCCATCATACCTCTCATCATGTAATACTCATTTCTCTCTTTTCCTATTTCTGCATCCTACTTTCCTCGCCCCCCACTTGATCATCTAACATGTAGTAATTGTGCTTCACCGCTTGTTGTCGTTGTCCCTGTATTCTGAAGAAGGCCACAGGCCGAAACGTCAGTATTGTGTTGTGTTCTTTATTTGTAAAGCTGTCACCATACCTTGGAGTGTTTAGTACACCCCACCATTGGCTCCTTAGTTTAGTTTAGTTTAGTTTAGTTTGCCTTTTCACACTCAGAATCAGCCAAACAGGCAAGTCTGTCAGTTCGATTATCAACTCTTACACCCGCCTGCCCCGGGTACGAAAATGAAGGAGACAGAGCCCCCCCCCCACCCCCCCTTCCCCCCCCCCCCCCCCCAGGGACTCTAACCACTGTCGTCGATGTGCATGATTTCCTAGACATCTGCTTCAATACTGGTCTATCTATTTTATCGTGTATTTAGTAGAGATATTTCTCTTCGTTGCGACAGTCCTATCTCTTTTGCTTCCTCTGGTACCCTTTGAAATACTTGGTTACAACTGGCAAAATAAAAGGGAAGAAAGATCGCGGACGACAAAGAGAGAAAATACTGGATATTTAAGTGTCATGGCATGGAAAACAGTCAAGAACAGAATTGATACATTGTACTGTAGATAGAAGATTGTGGAAGAACATGGTCGCCTACGTCAACCGATATGCCACATGATGATGATGATGAGTACCCTTTCTGGTGTCAGAGGGAGCTTGACTTGACTTAATCCCCTTGTTAGCTCTGAGCAATGAGCTCTTGATAGCTTAATCCCCATGTTAGCCGTGAGCTATGAGCTCTTGACAGCTCAATGCCCTTGTTAGCCGTGAGCTATGAGCTCTTGACAGCTTAATCCCCTTGTTAGCCGCGAGCTATGAGCTCTTGACAGCTTAATCCCCTTGTTAGCCGTGAGCTATGAGCTCTTGACAGCTTAATCCCCTTGTTAGCCGTGAGCTATGAGCTCTTTACAGCTTAATGCCTCTCTCATGAAGGCGCAGGTCCTTGACTTGACTTAATCTCCTTGTTAGCCGTGAGCTATGAGCTCTTTACAGCTTAATGCCTCTCGCATGAAGGCGCAGGTCCTTGACTTGACTTGACTTAATCCCCTTGTTAGCCGTGAGCTATGAGCTCTTTACAACTTAATACCTCTCGCATGAAGGCGCAGGTCCTTCTCAGTTGTACAGCTGCAGAGTACAGTGTGTTATTGATGGATGGAAGTAGTGGGAGTAACATGCTCTGTCGGTTTTGTAAATGGGGACAGTGTAGTAGCAGGTGATCTACTGTCTCAGATTGTTGGGGACAGTGTAGTAGCAGGTGATCTACTGTCTCAGATTGTTGGGGACAGTGTAGTAGCAGGTGATCTACTGTCTCAGATTGTTGGGGACAGTGTAGTAGCAGGTGATCTACTGTCTCAGATTGTTGGGGACAGTGTCTGCAGATTGGATCGTGTTGTATTTTTATTCTGCTCAGGTGTTGATTGGTAGGAGCATGACCTGTTCTCAGCTGGAATATCAGGCTTTGATCTCATCGTCTGAGCTCCTGCACAGGGTCGAGGGGGTCTGGTCTTGTTTGATATCTGTAGAGTAGGCGTCCAGTCTTAGCTGAAGCCCACATATTTAACCATTCCTCGTGGTAGTTGTTTCTCAAAATTTGCTTGCATGTTTTGAGGCTAACTTGAACAGGAAGCTGTGGTAGAGATGCTCCCAGTTTAGCCAACCTATCCGCTCTCTCATTTCCCGCAATGCCGGTGTGACCAGGGATCCATTGTAGGGTTACAGCCACGCCATAGTAGTGGAGAGTTGGTTGGATAAAGATCTTATATTGGAAACCTCAGATGTTAGTCCGCTTTCAATTGCTTCGAGTGCTGATTTAGAATCCGAGAAAATATAAATATCTTCCGGTGCGATGGTGTCACATTCGAAGCCTACAAATATCCTTCTGAGTGCTCTCTCTATAGCTATAATTTCTGCAGAGTAATTGGAGCAGTATTCTCCGCATGGACCGTAAATTTGGGGTAGTGGTCTGGGTGAGAGTAGGGATACTTGACTACAGCACCGTAACCAGCATTTAGGGTGGCCTTGAATGCAGATCCATCAGTATAAACGTGGACGGCATTGCGTGGATACTGGTCAATGGTTTCCAGTGCTATGGCTTTGAGTATGGGAGGTAGAGTATTTCTATCTGCTAGGGGGTCAGAGAGCTCAGTCCTGACATCGGGGACAACTATTTGGCGGCAAAGTGCTTCAGGGCGAATGGGCATATCTTGGAGTCTGTCTGCTGGAAGGTGATGTTTAGAGCTGTAGTTAATTACATGGTCTAAAAAGGATGATTTCTTGATTCGAGTTTTCTGCCGCCACTTTTCTACCATAATGCGATTTTCCCCCGTTTGTTCCGTCCGCAAATGTCTCTAAAAGGTTTCCACTACAGCACGTTCTCTTCGAATGCCAAGAGGTTCGATACTGGTTCGATATCTAGGTGTCATGGCAGGGAAAACAGTCAACAACAGAACTGATAAAATGCACTGAAGATTGTGGAAGAACATGGTCGCCTACGCCAACCGATATGCCACATGATGATGATGATGATGATGAGTAGCCTTTCTGGTGTCAGAGGGAGCTACAAAGTTCTCGCCTTTCTGGCAGCGTCAACCATCGACAATCGATGTCGTTGCAACGTTTCTTGCATGCTGTAAGCCAATATTGCTCTGGGTCTGCCTCTACTCCCCTCTGCTCTTTAAAGTAAGATAAGTAATGGCAAGGAAATACCATTTTTATATTTTGCCCTTTTACTGTTGATACCAAAGCCATTATTTTTAGTTTCCATCATTAGAGATATGCAGTGGTTTTTCCGTACATTTGTTAATTGGTAGAAAAAAGAACAATAGAGATGAAGACTTGAACTAGACGACAAAGAGCTTTATAAGTAGAAATAGTAACAAATAAAGATTCTGATACAGATTTAGAAGGTATGCGGATACACGAATAGTAAAAGTAGAAAATTCTGACACAGATTTAGAAGGTATGCGGATACAGGAATAGTAAAAGTAGAAAATTCTGACACAGATTTAGAAGGTATGCTGATACACGAATAGTAAAAGTAGAAAATTCTGACACAGATTTAGAAGATATTTGGATACAGAAATAGTAAAAGTAGAAAATTCTGACACAGATTTAGAAGATATTTGGATACAGAAATAGTAAAAGTAGAAAATTCTGACACAGATTTAGAAGATATTTGGATACAGAAATAGTAAAAGTAGAAAATTCTGACACAGATTTAGAAGATATTTGGATACAGAAATAGTAAAAGTAGAAAATTCTGACACAGATTTAGAAGGTATTTGGATACAGAAATAGTAAAAGTAGAAAATTCTGACACAGATTTAGAAGGTATTTGGATACAGAAATAGTAAAAGTAGAAAATTCTGACACAGATTTAGAAGGTATTTGGATACAGAAATAGTAAAAGTAGAAAAGTCTGACACAGATTTAGAAGGTATTTAAACATCAATACAGAAATTGCAACAAAGTGAAAACTGATGTTAAAACGTCGTTCTGGTTTCTGTTGTATACTTGTTACGTGAAGTTTGAACCAGACCGTTTTTTTTTCTATTTTGTCCCTACATATATTTTTGTTATTTCTCCAAACTATAAGACGGTAGCTTCTTCACCGAACGCCTTGATGTGGTCATACACCGATGAAATCGTCTGGAATTAATTATAGAAGAATATTTTAGAACATTAATTGAGCAAATGTTTCATGGAATATAACAGAAGGTCATGTATGCTTTAATAGAAATAATATTACGTTTCATAACAATAATAATTCTCGGGGCATTTATGAATAAATAAAAGTGTCATTTTCATAGCTTTCCCTCTTCATGCCGAAACTATGGAGCGCCACTTGACTCTATTTCTTGTCTTTATGGTACTTGTTGTCATAGGTCCATCTTTTAATGTTTTCAGTCCACTTTAACCTTGGTCTGCCTCTGCCACGTCTAGCCTCTACTTTCCTTTCCAAGATGACGTTTGGTATTGTATTGGATATCTTCACAGGTCCAAACAAATTCAGTATTTTTTCGAATTCTGTTAAGTGGTTATTTTTTTTTTTTCATTTTCAGCTGTTTCATGACTTCCTTGTTTGTCTACTTTTTTTCCACCCAATTCTCCCAATTCTTCTATTTCACATTTCAAAGGCTTTAATTGTCTGCTCTGATTTCTTATTTAATGTTTCTGCACCATACAGGAATGTTGAGTAGATTTAGCATTCTACAATTTGTAGTTTTAGTTCCGATGTTTATCTGTTTTGATGTGGTTATATTTGCTATTTTGTTGAAATTGCTTTCAGCCATTACTATTTTTTTGTTTATCTCTATCTTACAATTCCCATCACTCGTTTTAACATGTCCAAGATAGGTATATTCTTGAACTCTTTCTATGTTCTTTGATATCCACTTGTATAATCTGTGCGTTTGAGAAAACGTGCTTATAATCAAAGTTTCAGTCTTTATAGTATTTACATCCAAGCCATATTGTTTGCTTGTCTTGTTTATTTTGTTTACTAGCTGCAGTTCTTCTGGATTTTCTGCCATTACTACAGTATCACCACCACATCTTAGATTATTGATTATATTTTCATGAATGTTTGGATCTGGCACCCCCCTATCATTAAAGATCTGCTCTGTGTACGAGTTGAATCAACATTGAGATAGAATGCAGTCCTGTCTTACTCTTTGTATATATATGAGCAGGTGCAAAGATCAAAAGAGTGTTATAGCTTTGTCTTCAATATAAATGTGGGAAAAAGAAGTAAAAGATAATTACTTTTGACAAACAACTATTCAATATTCAAGGAATGTCTATCACTGTAACATTTCTTTATTACAGACGTGGCGTCAATATCAACTGGTCACTATAGTAGTCGCTGTGCTATAAATACGATTCTGGCAACTATAGTTTACACAATCATATAAAACATGCATCTCGAAACTGTTAAAAAATTGAAAGTCGGAAGAAGCATTGATAATAAAGGAGTAGCGAAACAAAACACGATGGGATAAAGCAATGAAAATGAAATAGAGGAAACGTTGTAGGCGCAATGACGTCAAATATTGACACCAAACATCAAAGAGCTGGATAGTTTGGGCATCTCACGAGAATGAGACCTAACACGCAGATCATGATGATGCTACATGAATATACCCGAATATTAGTCAAAATGGGTATCTACGCAAAAGGTGAACTGAGGAAACCAAAGAGAAAATGTAAAGATAGAAACATAGCAATTATAGTTAGTTATATTTACTCGAAGGTCCCGGTATCACTGCAAACGAATGAAAATCCATAATGGCTCGACCGTCCATGCCAGTGAATCATCCGAATTAAAATATCATCAACATTAACATATCATCAACATTAACATATCATCATTAACATATCATCAACATTAACATATCAACATTAACATATCAACATTAACATATCAACATTAACATATCAACATTAACATATCATCAACATTAACATATCAACATTAACATATCAACATTAACATATCATCAACATTAACATATCATTAACATATCAACATTAACATATCATCAACATTAACATATCAACATTAACATATCAACATTAACATATCAACATTAACATATCAACATTAACATATCATCAACATTAACATATCAACATTAACATATCAACATTAACATATCAACATTAACATAGCATCAAATATCCAAACAAAGAAAGACCGCTGCAGTCCCCATAATATCAAACAATCTCTTTGCATCTCTGTTTTAGCCATGCTCCTTTTGCTTCATTGCATTTTACTACAATTTCTTTATTTAATCTCTTATACTCATCTTTATTTTCTTTATTTCTTCTTCTTGTATCCATTAGCTGCAAAATGTCGTCTGTCATCCATTTCTTTCTTGAATTTGTCCTCACTGGTGGTATGAACTCTTTTGATGTTTGTTGCATTGATTCTTTTAGCATTTCCCACTGTTCATCAATGCTTTGTATCTTCTCTATTTCATTGTGCCGGTTGTGAATTGTGATTTTATATTTGTCTTGCAGCTTCTTGTCTAATTTTAGTAAATCTTTAATTTAACTTGATGTTAACTGAGGCTCGTTTTGCTGTTTTTAATTTTACTCTAAACTTTCCCACAACTGGTACATGATCACTATTGCAATCTGCCCCTGGTCTAATTTTCACACACACCAGACTGTTTCTAAATCCATTGCTTATCATTATATAATCAATTTGATTACGTGCGTTGTCCCCTGGGCTTTTCCATGTCCACAGACGTCTTGGATGTTGCTTAAACCAGGTGTTTCCTGTCATCATGTTGTGTGTTCTTGCCCAGTCAATAAGTTTCTCACCTCTTTCATTCCTCCCGCCTAAGCCATAATGACCAACTACTTCCTCAACTCTTTCCTTTCCTACTTTTGCGTTAAAATCCCCTAGAACTATGGTGTTTTCATGTGGTTTGCATTTATGAAGTGACTCATTTAACTCATTGTAAAATTTATCAATTGTTTCCTCTAGTCTGTCTGCTGTTGGTGCATAAACTTGTATACGATTTATGTCTATTGGCTTTCCATTCAATTTCACTAAAAGGACTCTGTCAGATATTGGGTAAAAGCCTTTCACTGAGCTTGCTCTTTCTGCATCCTAGATGATACCTACTCCTCTTTGGTGTTCAGTACCTCCAGAATAGATTATTTATGTTTATCAGAATATGAATAGATTATTTATGTTTATCAGAATATATCTCCCCTGATCCGGTGTATCTCATTTCGCAAAGTCCCAGTAATTGTAAACCCATTCTTTTCATTTCTTGTATGATGTTTTCTAGTTTACCCTTCTGCATGAGTGTTCTCACATTCCAAGTCCCTATCTTCAGAGTTTGTTTAATCTTTATTTTGCTTACAGTAGCTTGATGACGACCGGGTATCACCTGTAGCACATGATGTCCCCTACCGAACGAGGGTTTTCTATTGGAATCCCCCTTATCGTTGTTGTCGATTGTTGTGGCGCTTCATGATTGTTCAAAGAAGTTACGACGGTGGTTTTCTGTTGCCTTCCGTCGGTTTGTTTACGGTTGTTACCGCTAGCCTTTGACTAAAAAGTCTCACCCACAAGGCAGTGGGTTTTTTTTTTTACTTCGGGGTACCCTCCCTTAGCCTTTTACTCTCCCGAGCTTACCTGCAAGGCAGCAGGCAGCCACATGTTGTACTGTTTACTGCATACAGTAGCAGGTAAAATTACCTGACCTGATCATAATATAATAAGTAATAAATAAAATCTCGATAACTATCGAAAGACGATACCGTCACCAAATGCTTTCCCCAGGCTATTTCATCATCACAGTTACGTCATCGCTTAATAATTCCACTGATGAGTCTTGATCGTGTCCAACATTCTGTCATCGTTCTCTTCTTCATTTCTTTGTCTACTTCAGCCCGTCTTAGTATTTGTCTACTTCAGCCCGTCTTAGTATTTGTCTACTTCAGTCCACCTTAGTATTTGTCTACTTCAGTCCACCTTAGTATTTGTCTACTTCAGTCCACCTTAGTATTTGTCTACTTCAGCCCGTCTTAGTATTTGTCTACTTCAGTCCACCTTAGTATTTGTCTACTTCAGCCCGTCTTAGTATTTGTCTACTTCAGTCCACCTTAGTATTTGTCTACTTCAGTCCACCTTAGTATTTGTCTACTTCAGTTCGTCTTAGTATTTGTCTACTTCAGTCCACCTTAGTATTTGTCTACTTCAGTCCACCTTAGTATTTGTCTACTTCAGTCCGTTTTAGTATTTGTCTACTTCAGTCCACCTTAGTATTTGTCTACTTCAGTTCGTCTTAGTATTTGTCTACTTCAGTCCACCTTAGTATTTGTCTACTTCAGTCCACCTTAGTATTTGTCTACTTCAGTCCACCTTAGTATTTGTCTACTTCAGTTCGTCTTAGTATTTGTCTACTTCAGTCCACCTTAGTATTTGTCTACTTCAGTCCACCTTAGTATTTGTCTACTTCAGTCCGTCTTAGTATTTGTCTACTTCAGTTCGTCTTAGTATTTGTCTACTTCAGTCCACCTTAGTATTTGTCTACTTCAGTTCGTCTTAGTATTTGTCTACTTCAGTCCGTCTTAGTATTTGTCTACTTCAGTCCGTTTTAGTATTTGTCTACTTCAGTTCGTCTTAGTATTTGTCTACTTCAGTCCGTCTTAGTATTTGTCTACTTCAGTCCGTTTTAGTATTTGTCTACTTCAGTCCGTTTTAGTATTTGTCTACTTCAGCCCGTCTTAGTATTTGTCTACTTCAGTTCGTCTTAGTATTTGTCTACTTCAGTTCGTCTTAGTATTTGTCTACTTCAGTCCGTCTTAGTATTTGTCTACTTCAGTCCGTTTTAGTATTTGTCTACTTCAGTCCGTTTTAGTATTTGTCTACTTCAGTCCACCTTAGTATTTGTCTACTTCAGTCCGTCTTAGTATTTGTCTACTTCAGTTCGTCTTAGTATTTGTCTACTTCAGTTCGTCTTAGTATTTGTCTACTTCAGTCCGTTTTAGTATTTGTCTACTTCAGTCCGTTTTAGTATTTGTCTACTTCAGTCCGTTTTAGTATTTGTCTACTTCAGTTCGTCTTAGTATTTGTCTACTTCAGTCCGTTTTAGTATTTGTCTACTTCAGTCCGTTTTAGTATTTGTCTACTTCAGTCCGTTTTAGTATTTGTCTACTTCAGTCCGTCTTAGTATTTGTCTACTTCAGTCCGTCTTAGTATTTGTCTACTTCAGTCCGTTTTAGTATTTGTCTACTTCAGTCCGTTTTAGTATTTGTCTACTTCAGTCCGTTTTAGTATTTGTCTACTTCAGTCCGTTTTAGTATTTGTCTACTTCAGTTCGTTTTAGTATTTGTCTACTTCAGTCCGTTTTAGTATTTGTCTACTTCAGTCCGTTTTAGTATTTGTCTACTTCAGTCCGTTTTAGTATTTGTCTACTTCAGTCCGTCTTAGTATTTGTCTACTTCAGTCCGTCTTAGTATTTGTCTACTTCAGTCCGTTTTAGTATTTGTCTACTTCAGTCCGTCTTAGTATTTGTCTACTTCAGTCCGTTTTAGTATTTGTCTACTTCAGTCCGTTTTAGTATTTGTCTACTTAAGCCTCGTTTACCTTACATTTTTGGGCCATGTTAAAAGACGCAGCAGCCTACTAAAAGTAATCTTGGTGGGGAAAATACAGGGTAAAAGAGGCAGAGGCATACCTAGACTAACATGGACGAGTAACATCAAAAGATGGACAAATCAGCCTTTGACAACCTGCACCATCAAAGCAAGAGACATAGCGGAATGCCGCTTCATGGTAGCCAACCTTTGTTGCGGAGATGGCACTCGATGATGACGATGATGTTGAGCAGGTGGTAGGCTTCATTTTTATGCTAACCCTGGTGTTCTGTATTCCATTTGTTCATGACAAACCTATTTGATTTCTCATAAGTTCTATTTGTATCTGGCTGGTGTCATTTGCCACCTTCCTTTACCAACCTGTCTGCCTCATCGTTTCCAAGAAAATCTCAGCGAGATGCAATCACAAAATCACAGTTCTGGATCTCTGTCAGAGCTTGTAGAGTATTTTATTAGATCATCGGGGGCCTCGGTAGCCTGGTTGGGAAAACCACTCGACTGGACTACCGACGTTCGGACAACCCGTGTTCGATTCTCGCTGTGAGCAGTGTGAGTTGTACTCGTGGTTGAAAAAAAAAATATATACCCCCACGGTCGACCGAGCCGTTGGCAGAAATGGGTACCAGGGTATTACCCTGGGAAGGTGAGGAATGTCGCATAGCATCGTGGGTTTCGATGCTTGAAGCAATACTGTCCAGAAGTCTCCAAACATTTCTGGATAGGCGGCCGAGCACATATGGGTGGAAACTCGCGTGCTAAGACATCGGTTCAAGACTCGTAATTTACCTTTACCTTTCTTAGATCATTCAGGTCTTCTTTTCCATGACTTCTGCACCACACAGGAATGAGGAATTAATATAACATTTTACTATTATTAATTTAAAGTTTTTATATGATCTGCTTTTTGAGTAGATATAACAAGTTTTTATTCTCAATTTTAGTTCTTGTATTATTTCCTTTGATATTGAGTATATCTTTCAAGCTGCCAGAAGTGCTTTTTGCCATTCCTGCTCTTCTAGTTATTTCTGTCTCACATTTCCCATCTCTCGCTACTACATTCTAATCATAAAAAAATGTTATTTAATAGATTTGGCTTCAGTTTGTGATAGCAAGCAGAACGAACATGCAACTTTGCAAGCAACGTTTAAGTGGGAAATATTTGCAGTGCATTCGTGCCATGCATTCATGATGATGAGAACAACTGTTTCCAATGATGACACAATTTGCTACTTTTGGTGGGAAAGATCCAATTGTAACCTCAAGTTTGAAATCTTGTGGAAATAATGCAATCAACTTCCTCAATGTGTCAATAAATAATCCTAAGCATTTTATATTTCCTCTTCTGCTTCGTCATCTTCTTCTTCTACTTCTTCGTCGTCGTTTTCTTCTTCTTCTTTCTTCTGCTTCGTCATCTTCTTCTTCTACTTCTTCGTCGTCGTTTTCTTCTTCTTCTTTCTTCTTCTTCGTCATCATCTTCTTCTTTCTTCTTCCTCGTTTTCTTCTTCTTCTACTTCTTCGTCGTCGTCTTCTTCTTCTTCTTCTTCTTCTTCGTCGTTTTCTTCTTCTTCTTTCTTCTTCCTCGTCATCATCTTCTTCTACTTCTTCGTCGTCGTTTTCTTCTTCTTCTACTTCTTCGTCGTCGTTTTCTTCTTCTTCTTTCTTCTTCCTCGTCATCTTCTTCTTCTACTTCTTCGTCGTCGTTTTCTTCTTCTTCTTTCTTCTTCCTCGTCATCTTCTTCTTCTACTTCTTCGTCGTCGTTTTCTTCTTCTTCTTTCTTCTTCCTCGTCATCTTCTTCTTCTACTTCTTCGTCGTCGTTTTCTTCTTCTTCTTTCTTCTTCTTCGTCATCTTCTTCTTCTACTTCTTCGTCGTCGTTTTCTTCTTCTTCTTCGTCGTCGTCTTTTTCCTCTTCTTTCGAGTTCTCATCTGTTAAGCAGGCATGTATGCGTTGTGTTGCTTGTTTACGGTAAAAATCCGAGATATCTGCAACTTTTGGCCCGACACATTCGTCTTCGGCACAGGTAGAAATTTGCTTAGCAATTTTTGTTCAAGCAGCGGCCATAACTTGACCAACTAACACACGCAGGGTATTTCCCGTGCACAAATGTACACCGAACGTCCTGCTTTTCGCCGTCTGCCGAGAGGAAAAGACATGGAATAGCATTACTCAGACACCAGTGCAGGGTAGAGTTACGAGGAAGCGACTGATTCAAAGTGAGGAATCCCCCCTGCATGTGGCGAGATTTGAACCCAGGACCAACCTGCGCAAAGGTCGACGTCTTGCCCCTATACCAACCAGTCCCCCGCCCCTAGTTATAGTTTTGAAATGAGCAAAGTATCAAAGATATCACTATTGAACAGCTGTGCTAGTCTCTAACCAAAATGTGTGGGCTCTGTCCACATTATTCTCATCATCATCATCATCATTATCATCATCGTCGTTGTCGTCATCATCATCATCAAGTGTCATGCCTGCTGGTGTAGGTGATCATGTCTCCCCACAACTTTCGATCTCGAAAGTTATTTTATCATTTCTGTTGTTGACCTTCTGCCAAGCCATTCTCTTAAGCTGTCTGGTATCTTTTCTCTATGCTTCCCTCTATCTCTTCGTCCTTAAATTTTCCCAGTTGTTACAATATATTCCAGCTGTTCCCTTCTCATTACATGGCCAAAACATGATGATTGTGTTTTCCTAATACTGGAAATTACCTTTCTCTTTGCTTTGTTCTCTTTCATAACGTTTTAATTACTCTTCTTAGCTGTCAATGGTATTCTCTACATTCTTCTGTAAAACTACATTTCCACAGCCTCCAGTGTTTTTCTTGTCTGTTGTCATATTGTTCATGGTTCACATCTATATCTTATTACTGGCTCTACTTAACATTTAAGAACTCATTTTTTGTTTCTATTGTCAAACATGGATTGCACAGTATCTTCTACATTTTATCAAAAGCTGTTTTTCCGTTTAATCTCATCAGGTCTATATATTGGCGAGAACTAAGTCATCAGATGTTAGGATCTCGCTGGACTTGTCCCGCTAGTAAGGTGCACATTTATCTTATTATATAATGTATGAAGGGCTGCAAGAATACCAAACCCAAGGATGAACCAAGAAACAAATGTATTGATGGATTATTACAAGTACTACAAAATATAACAATAGGAGATCTAAAGAGTAAAAGACTGCAAATTATATCTCCCTTCGACGCTGTTGAGGTAAAGGAGGAAGTTAAGAAGAAGAAGAAAGAAAACTAAGATTTAAGAATAAAGACATTAAAAGATGCTACTGTCATAGATATATTTTCATCATCATCATCGAGTGTCTTCTCCGCAACGAAAGTTGGCTACCATGGAGCGCCATTCTGCTCTGTCTCTTGCTTTGATGGTGCAGGTTGTCATAGGCTGACTTGTCCATCTTTTGATGTTTGAGGCCTCTGCCTCTTTTACCTTGTATTTTTCCCTCCAGGATTACTGTTAGTAGGCTGTTGTGTCTTTTAACATAGCCCAAAAATTTCATTTGTCTTGTTTGAATTGTGCTTAGTAGTTCTCTTTTCATTTTTAGTTGTTTTAAGACTTCATCGTTTGTTTTCTGTTATATTTTTAAAAATGATATAAACAGTATCTGCGTGCTGGTTTTATGATTTATAGTTTGTGCTATAAAGATATCAGTCACGATCAAATATGACACCCCTTTATGTTAACAAACTGCAATTACTTGTCATTTCTTTAATTTAGCTTTCAATGCATAATCAACAGACATGAATTATTTACCACCCAAAAGCTGAATTATTTGAACATATAAAATTATTTGACAATATAAATTTATTTGAAAATATAAAATTATTTGAAAATATAAAACTATTTGAAAATATAAAATTATTTGAAAATATAAAACTATTTGAAAATATAAAATTATTTGAAAATATAAAACTATTTGAAAATATAAAATTATTTGAAAATATAAAATTATTTGAAAATATAAAACTATTTGAAAATATAAAATTATTTGAAAATATAAAATTATTTGAAAATATAATATAAAAAAAATAAAACTATTTGAAAATATAGCTTAAAAATAAACGAACAGCAAATGTGTTTTTCTGTCGATGAAGAAATACACAATAAACTATACTCCCCCTTCCCACTCTCCCCACACCCACAAACACACTTAAATGTGAAAAGCTAGGGAAATGATGGAATAATAAGATGAGCAGAAGATAATAAATGAATTCCAGAAGGTACTGTTTCTATCTGTGCTCCCCTCTTCAGTTCTTGTGAGACCGGGTCTTGAACAGAAGCCCACGAGTGAGTTTTCAATCTGCTATGAACGAATCCTGGCTTCACTTACGTCTGGACACGAGGCCCGAACGAGTGGTCGTGGTTAATATCTGAAATTGTGGTGTTTATTTTTGAAAAGGACAAGTTGTCATATTAAATTGTAAGCGTGTTTTCCAGTGATCTCGTGAGTATTTAAAGTTATGTCAATAGTTTGAATGTCTAGGTTCTCTGTTTGGCAGGGGGTCTTAGTTATATGGTGATCCGCTGGCTAGTGATTCATTCACAGAGGAGACAGACTGAAGTTTAGACACAATCAGATTAAGACAGACTGAAGGATAAACTGATACAAAGGTAAACTGAACAAGCTTATGTTAGAGCAGTTGAGATTAAAATAAACTGAGGAAAAACTGAAGTTATGATAAGCTGAGGTTAGGAACAACTAAAGTTATGATAAGCTGAGGTTAGGAACAACTAAAGTTAAGATAAGCTGAGGTTAGGATAAGCTAAGGTTAGGAACAACTAAAGTTAAGATAAGCTGAGGTTAGGATAAGCTAAGGTTAGGAACAATTAAAGTTAAGATAAGCTGAGGTTAGGATAAACTAAGGTTAGGAACAACTAAAGTTAAGATAAGCTGAGGTTAGGATAAGCTAAGGTTAGGAACAACTAAAGTTAAGATAAGCTGAGGTTAGGATAAGCTAAGGTTAGGAACAACTAAAGTTAAGATAAGCTGAGGTTCAGATAATCTTAGAGTATTACCCACTAAAGTTAAGATAAACTGAAGTTACAATAATCTGAGATTATTTTCACATAAAGCTAAATTAAGCTGAGGTTAAGAACAATTAAAGTTAAGATAAGCTGAGGTTAGGATAAGCTGAGGTTAAGAACAATTAAAGTTAAGATAAGCTGAGGTTACGATAATCTGAAGTTAAAGGTAAAGGTAAAGGTAAAGGTAAAGTACGAGTCTTGAACCGGCGTCTTAGCACGCGAGTTTCCACCCATATGTGCTCGGCCGCCTATCCTGAAATGTTCGGAGATTTCTGTATAGTGTCGCCTCAAGCATCGAAACTCAGATGCGAAGCAACATTCCTCACCTTCCCAGGGTAATACCCTGGTACCCATTTCTGCCAACAGCTGGGTCGACCGTGGGGGTATTTTTTTTTCTTTTTTTCCAACGACGAGTACAACTCACACAGGCTTTTAGCGGGAATCGAACACGGGTTGTCTGAACGTCGGTAGTCCAGTCGGGTGGTTCTCCCAACTAGGCTACCGAGGCCCCCAATCTGAAGTTATTATTAACTAAAGTTAAGAAAAGCTGAGGTTATATAAATTGTAGTTAAAGTAAGCCGAGGTTAAGATAAAGTGAAATCAGGAGCAGCTAAAATTAAGATTCATCATCATCATCGAGTGCCCTCTCCGCATCGAAGGTTGGCTACCATGGAGCGCCATTCCACTCTGTCTCTTGCTTTGATTGTGCAGATTGCCATAGGCTGACTTGTCCATCTTTTGATGTTACTCGTCCATGTTAGTCTTGGTCTGCCTCTGCCTCTTTTACCTTGTATTTTCCCTTCCAATATTACTTTTATTAGACTGTTGTGTCTTTTAACATGACCAACAAATTTTATTTGTCTTGCTCTAATTGTGTTTAGTAGTTCTTTTTTCATTTTTAGTTGTTTTAAAACTTCCTCGTTTGTTTTCTTTTCTTTCCATCCAATTCTACCTATTCTTCTATAAATCCACATTTCAAAGGATTCAATTTTCTGTTCTGTTTTCTGGTCTAATGTCCATGTTTCTGCACCATACATGAATATTGAGAAGATGTAACATTTTGCTATTCTTAGTTTCAGCTCTGGTGTTATTTGTTTTGATGTTAGTATATTTTTCATGGCACTGAAATTACTTTTTGCCATTACTATTCTTTTATTTATTTCAGTTGTACATTTTCCATCACTGGTTATAGTATGTCCCAGGTAGTTGTAGTTCTGGACTGTCTCTAGATGTATTCCTTCAACTTTGATATTTAATTGTAGGTCTTGAGAATTGTCTTTGTTTATTATCATAGTTTTAGTCTTTTTTATATTCATAACTAGTCCATATTTTTTGCTTGTCATGTTTATTACATTAAGTAATTGTTGTAGATCTTAAGGATTTTCTGCTAGTGGTACAGTATCATCAGCATATCTTAGGTTATTGATTATCTTCCCATTAATGTTAAGGCCTGGCATCTCTGTGATGTCTTTAAGGATTTGCTCAGTGTATAGATTGAACAAGTTAGGTGATAGGATGCATCCTTGTCTTACTCCTCTTTTTATATCAATGGGTGTAGTGTTCTCCTTGTTATATTTTATTATTGCTGTTTGCTCCAAATACAAATTACATATCAGTCGTATGTCTGTCATCCAGATTTATATCTAAGATTTTAAAATTAAGATTAACTGACTTTAAAATAAGGTACTTTTAAGATCAATTGAGGGTAATTTAAAATGAAGTTAAGACAAGCTGAGTTTATGATGAACTGACATTTAAACTAGAGGAGGATAAATGAAACCGAGGTTATGATAAATTTATGGAACCGCGATAGCTCAGTGGTTAGTGAACTGGACTAAATGGACGAGAGGTCGAGTTCGATACTGATCGATGGCTTCCAGGTTCACCCATTCTTAAATGGACACCGCATTTTTTCTGGGAAATTAAAGCGGCACGGGCGTAATACCGAGCATAGTAAAAAAAAAAAAAGGATCCACGTCAAGCCAAGTGACGTATAGGGAATATGGTGTTAGTGACTATAAATTTTACATACATTCGGCACATGATTTTTGGGGTAATGTGGTCGGTATTACGCCCGCACCGCTTTACTTTATCAGAAAAATATCCGGTACCCATTAAAGGCTGGGTGACCCGGAAGCCGTCGGTTGGGATCGAACCCTACCTATTGTCCTTTGTAGTCCAGTTCACTAACCACTGAGCTATCGCGGCTCCCAATACCGACCACATTACCCCAAAAAATAATGTGCCTAAGGTCTATAAAAATTATGGTCACTAACATTATGTTCCTTATACGCCACTTGGTGTGACGGGGCTCATTACTTTTTTTTTTTTAACTTTTATGATAAATTGAAGATAAGATAAGTAAAGAGCCCCACCAATCCAAGTGGTATCTAGGGAATATGCTGTTAGTGATCCTCATTTTGTATAGACTGTCGGCACATGATTTTTGGGGTAATGTGGTCGGTATTACGCCCGTGCCGCTTTACTTTGGCAGAAAAATCCGGTAGCCATTTATGGCTGGGTGAACCCGGGAAGCCGTCGATCAGAATCGAACACGACCTCATGTCCTTTGTAGTTCTGTTTTCTAACCTCTGAGCTGAAGATAAGATAAGCTGTGATTAAATCTCATTGATGTTAATTAAAGTATGCGGTTTATGCTTGTTTCTTTTATATATAGCACACAGAATTAATTAATTAAGCATCATCATCATCAAGTCCCGGCCTACTGGCGTAGATGATCATGTCTCTCCACAACTTTCGATCTCGGCAGTTATTTATCATTTCTGTTGTTGACCTTCTACCAAGCGATTCTCGTAATCTGTCTGTTATTTTTTCTCTTTGCTTCCCTCTATCTCTTCGTCCCTCAATTTTTCCGGTTGTTACAATATATTCAAGTTGTTCTCTTCTCATTACATGGCCAAAAAATTATGATTGTTTCTTCCTAATATTGAAAATTAGCTCTGCTTTTTGTTTTGACCTCCCTCAGAACATTTTCATTACTCTTCTTAGCTGTCCACGGTACTCTCAACATTATTCTATAAAACCACATTTATACAGACTCCAGTTATTTACTTGTCTGTTGTCCTATTGTCCATGATTCGCATTCATAAGCTAAGACTGGTTCTACATAACATTTAAGAACTCTTTTTTTTGTTTCTATTGTCAAAAATGGATTGCATAGTATCTTCCTCATTTTTTGGAAAGCTGCTTTTGAAACAGGGGATAGGAGAGGAGGATGAACGAAACAGAGCATATATAATAGTGTACCTGAAACAGGCTAAATTAGTAGACAGAAAGGGGATGATAAGCAAAACAAAGCATAAATAAGAGTTTAGCTGAAACAAGCTATAGAAGGGGAAATAAGTGGAGATAAAGAGAAGGGACCAAATAAGCATGATTTGGGGTGAACTGTTTTCAGGGAATTGGGGAAATGAGAAACAGAAGGTGAGTTTGAAGTCAGCTTCATCTGTGCTGTGGTCCTATGCGGGCGGCTGAAGAAATTCAGTCGAGACCGTGGACTTAGAGAGAATGAGTTGAATAGATGGAAGTTAGGTTATTCTTAGGGCAGTAGCCAATAGTTAGTTGTAAAAATTCGAGGATTTTTGTGTTTGTAAATTAGTAAGTGTTCTGTGTTAGATGTTAGAATAAGATATATGTTGAGAGCAGTGGTTAAGGTTATATTGCTTGGTCTACAACACTGATTATGAATCAGAGCAGTCAACGCAGTAATCTTGTTGGTCAATTGTAGTTAGCTCCTACCATGAAGAATTAGATGGGTAGAGAGAGCATATGTTGAGTGCAGCGGATGAAGCTAGGGTTGCTTTATCTGAAATAACCTGATTATTAATCAGGGCAGTCAACGCAATGAATCTGGTGGAGGTGTGGAATTTCTCCAACAGTAGACGACTTTGAGGAAGTCGTGGCAGAAAACCTGAGAAGCTGTGTTTAGCTTCTACCATGTAAAAGTGACTGATTTTGTGATCATGTTTGATTGCACATACGTGGGAATCCATATAGAGATTTCATAGAGACTTGCTAAGCTATGAATTAGCTTGTACCATGAACAAATGTCTTTAGTGACAATGAATGATCGCATACACCATAAGGAACGTCGAGAACGACTTCCATAGAGACTTGTCAAGTTATGAATAACGTTGTTATGAATATTTGATTTATTTAAGTGATCATGAGTGATCGCATACACCATAAGGAACGTCGAGAAAGACTTCCATAGAGACTTATCAAGTTATGAATAGCGTTGCTATGAAATTGATTTTCGGTGGTCAGGTTGATCACTCCCATAGTCGGAACCTCAGGGAAGAGTTCTACGAAAACCATGAGGTTCGCACATATTATTGATGTTAACGTATGTTTTGTCAAACTGTAAATGTTCTGTATGCTCCGGACATGCGCTTGTAATTAAAGATGTTTTTGTGTTCAATTGAACTGTTGTTAAGTCATTCAAGCAGTTTAATTATGCAATGATCCAGCGAGTGAACGAGCGGGGATAAGTCGCGGAGAAGTAACACAACACAACGTGAAGTACACAATTACAGATCATGACGGCTTGAAGAGAACGGCGGTAACAGGGCGAGCACACAACAAGTCCGAAGGAGTAACGACACGTCAAAGGGGGAAGTGGTCAAGAGAGAGGGGTTGTTACTCCATCCAGCAGCGAGAAATCTTCAGAGAAGATCAGGCCATTGACAGTATCACGAGTCATGCTCATCGTGCAGATGTACCTGTGGTAACTTTGATCCGGCCATTGACAGTATCACGAGTCATGCTCATCATGCAGATGCACCTGTGTTAACTTTCATCCGGCCATTGACAGTATCACGAGTCATGCTCATCGTGCAGATGTACCTGTGGTAACTTTGATCCGGCCATTGACAGTATCACGAGTCATGCTCATCGTGCAGATGCACCTGTGGTAACTTCGGACTCGTGATACGAGGAATCCGTGATGACGTCACGGAATGTTATTATTGACTGTCGTCATTTAAGGAGAGCATAAACAGGCATAAGGTGCTCTGTCATACAAGTGGAAGAGTTATATCAAACGTAGCCCTGCAGTCGTTGTTTTGTTGATAAGAAAGAAGGTTACACTGAGCCATTCTGCATCTCACCTCTTTTGTACATCTTCCGTCTGAGGTTAACAAAGTTCCCAAATATTTAAATTCATTTACCTGTTTTAATATTGTTCCACTTGTCTTTATTTTGCACTGAGGTGATGTCTTTTTCTTTGTTGTTACCATTACCTCTGTCTTTTTGCTATTAAGGCTGGGTACTTTATTTTTGCTTTCTTTCACTATAATGTCCAACAATTCTTGTAACTCATTTTCACTCTTAGCGATTAAGACTGTATCATCAGCATACCTTAGATTATTTATATTATGACCTCAAATTGTTATTCCAGGCATGTCCCTTATGGATCTTAAAATAATTTCACTATAAATATTAAACAAATCTGGTGACAGCACACAACCTTGTCTAACACCCTGTTTTTTTTGTTGAAACATTCCCAATTGATTTCCATATGGGACACATTTAAATGGAACACAGAGGATGAATGTAATTCTTATAACCAAAAACAACGTCATTATGCAGACACGATTACAGTTGCTTGTGAAGGTTTGTTCAATCAACGAGAATTTTAACTGCCAGCCTACATTTCTTATCGTTGTTGGAGGGGATGTGGCCTAACCAAACAATCAACCAACCAACTATCATAACAGCCAGGCCGAATCAAAACACTCCCGACTAACCAAACAACAAATCAAAACACACTAGACTAACCAAACAACAAATCAAAACACACTAGACTAACCAAACAACAAATCAAAACACACTAGACTAACGAAACAACAAATCAAAACACACCCGACAAACCGAAGAACAAATCAAAACACACCCGACTAACCAAACAACAAACCAAAACACACCCGACTAACCCAAGAACAAATCAAAACACACCCGACTAATCCAAGAACAAATCAAAACACACTAGACTAACCAAACAACAAATCAAACAGCAAAACTAAATTAAATTAAATCAAAGCAAGCCAACCAAACAATTAAATCAAATAAAACCAATAACCACCAAACTAAATAGCTAAATGAAAAGAAACAAAACCACATAATCAACCAAACAGCAAAGAAACAAGCCACGCAACAAAACCCAGACCAAAAAAACATCCACACAAAGTTAAAACAACCTAACAACCAACCCAACAATCAATGCACCAACAATCCAACGAACCAAATGACATAACTAACTAAATAATGTAAAGTAAATAAAACAGTAATGATTCCCTCCCCTGCCTTGCTAGGTGTATAGGGGAATATAATGCTAATGACCATATTTTTCCATTACCACAGCATATTTGTGATAGTTTAGAAAGAGGAATGCTTGGAAGTTGCTGAGTCATTACGGAATCCCCATAAAGTTTATTAACCTGATAAGAACCATGTTTGAAGTAATGCAATGTAATGTTTTTCACGAAGGGCAGCTTATAGAAGCATTTGAAATAAGAACAGGAGTAAGGCAGGGACGCATTCTATCTCAATTTCACTTTCTACTGGCCATAGATTGGATTATGAAAATAACATAGAACAAGAGAAATGGAATCAAGTGGTCACTGACCAAGCAACTTAATGACTTAGACTTTGCTGATAACAAGCTCTCCTATTACATGATTATCAACAGATGTAACATAAAATGAGCATACTTGATCAGACATCACAACAGCTGGGACAGAAAATAAATAGAGATAGAACCAACATTGTGAGACTTAATGCAGTTGGTAATAACCAAATAACAACAAGAGAAATACCTCGACTAGACGTACAATCGTATATACATCTGGGCAGTAATATAGATAAAAAGGCATGAACAGAAAAATATGCCAAAATAAGGATATCAAAAGCAAGAGCAGCATTCATTGCACTTAGAAACATGGAAATAAAAAGAAATTAGGGTAAATACAAAAATAAAAATCGTCAACTCCAATGTTAAGTCAGTCTTATTATATGGCTGTTAAACATGGAGAACAACTAAAATGACAATCATGAAGATACAGACTTTCATTAATGGATGCCTACGCAGAATAAAAGGATGGAAATGGCAGGACAAAATCACTAACATAGAATTATGGAAATGTACCAGTGAAACACCAGTGGATAAAGAGATACAGCGAAGGAGATAGCGCTGGATAGATAGGACACATGCTACGGAAGCCATCTGAGAGTATTACACAACAGGCCCTTTTTTGGAATCTCCAAGTAAAAAGACTCCGAGGAAGACCCCAATATTCTTGGAGAAGACAAATAGAAACAGAGATGAAGATGGTGGAAAAGACATGGAATGATCTTAAAAGAATGGCAAGAAACATAACGACTTGGGAAGTGTTTGTTGAAGACTTATACTCAACTTTTTTTAATGTAGAAGAAGAAGACAGCACAATTTTGGGTGATGTGGTCGGCATCACGCTAGGCCGCCTTTACTTCTCAGAAATATCTATGCTACCCAATAGTAGAGGCTCGGTGAACTCCGGAACCTTGTCTATCCGAAAAAAAACTCCACTTCTGGTGGTCGAACCTGTATCCTTCTGATCAGGAAGCGAGCAGGCTAACCACTCAGCCACCAAGGCTCATAAACAAACTAAGTAAACAAAGTACGAGTATACAAAATATAAGACATTGACCGACTGAAGAAATGACAACGAAATTACTCAAAGGCATTGACTAATTATATAAACGAATAAAATACTTATTTAACTAAATCTGCATCGAAGATTAGCTACCATGGAGCGCCATTTCACTGTCTCTTGCTTTGATGGTGCAGGTTGTCAAAGGCTGACTTGTCCATCTTTTGATGTTACTCGTCCATGTTAGTCTTGGCCTGCCTCTGCCTCTTTTACTTCGCATTTTCCCTTCCCAGATTACTTTTAGAAGGGTGCTGTGCCATTTAACATGCCCCAAAAATATCATTTGTTTTGTTCTAATTGTGTTTAGTAGTTCTCTTTTAATTTTTAGTTCTTTTAAAACTTCGTCAATTTTTCTCTTTTCTTTCCATCCAATTCTACCTATTCTTCTATATTTCCACATTTCAAAGGCTCAAATTTTCTGTTCTGTTTTCTTGTCTAAAGTCCATGTTTCTGCACCATACATGAATATTGAGAAGATATAACGCTTTGCTATTCTTAGTTTCAGCCCTGGTGTTATTAGTTTTGATGTTAGTGTATTTGTCATGACATTAAAATGACTTTTTGTCATTCCTATTCTTTTGTTTATTTCAGTTGTACATTTTCCATCACTGGTTATAGTATGTCCAAGGTAGTTGTAGTTCTGAACTACAACTGTAGTTCTGTAGTTCCAGGTCAGTTCCATCAATTTTGATATCCACTTGTAGGTTTTGAGGATTTTCTTTGTTTATGATCATAGTTTTAGTTTTTTTTATTTGAAATTTCGATTTGATACCCAATTAATTGTATGTAACGCAGCGCAACATTTTATTATGGAGTCGTTAGTCGCTGGTCGTCAGTCGCTGGTCGTCAGTCGCTGGTCGTCAGTCGCTAGTCGTCAGTCGCTGGTCGTCGGTCGTCAGTCGCTGGTCGTCAGTCGCTGGTCGTCAGTCGCTGGTCGTCAGTCGTCAGTCGCTGGTCGTCAGTCGCTGGTCGTCAGTCGCTGGTCGTCAGTCGCTGGTCGTCAGTCGCTGGTCGTCAGTCGTCAGTCGCTGGTCGTCAGTCGCTGGTCGTCAGTCGTCGGTCGCTGGTCGTTAGTCGCTGGTCGTCAATCGCTGGTCGTCAGTCGCTGGGCGTCAGTCGCTGGTCGTCAGTCGTCAGTCGTCAGTCGCTGGTCGTCAGTCGTCAGTCGCTGGTCGTCAGTCGCTGGTCGTCAGTCGTCAGTCGCTGGTCGTCAGTCGCTGGTCGTCAGTCGCTGGTCGTCAGTCGCTGGTCGTCAGTCGTCAGTCGCTGGTCGTCAGTCGCTGGTCGTCAGTCGCTGGTCGTCAGTCGCTGGTCGTCAGTCGCTGGTCGTCAGTCGCTGGTCGTCAGTCGTCAGTCGCTGGTCGTCAGTCGTCAGTCGCTGGTCGTCAGTCGATGGTCGTCAGTCGCTGGTCGTCAGTCGCTGGTCGTCAGTCGCTGGTCGTCAGTCGCTGGTCGTCGGTCGCTGGTCGTCGGTCGTCAGTCGCTGGTCGTCAGTCGCTGGTCGTCAGTCGCTGGTCGTCAGTCGCTGGTCGTCAGTCGTTAGTCGCTGGTCGTCAGTCGCTGGTCGTCAGTCGCTGGTCGTCAGTCGCTGGTCGTCAGTCGCTGGTCGTCAGTCGCTGGTCGTCAGTCGTCAGTCGCTGGTCGTCAGTCGCTGGTCGTCAGTCGCTGGTCGTCAGTCGTCAGTCGCTGGTCGTCAGTCGATGGTCGTCAGTCGTCAGTCGCTGGTCGTCAGTCGCTGGTCGTCAGTCGCTGGTCGTCAGTCGCTGGTCGTCAGTCGCTGGTCGTCAGTCGCTGGTCGTCAGTCGCTGGACACTGCTGGAATTTCTGAGGTGGGGATCTAAGCACCTATGGACATGTTCGGAGTGCAATGAAGATGACCCACAAATAACTAAATAACATTTTATAAACAAGAGAAGGCAGTAATATGTTAGACATGCGATGAAAAGAGACGAAAAGACAATCTCAAAGCAGGCCCTGAAATGGGAACCAGAGGGTAAAAGATAAAGAGGCCGACCTAGAGAAATACTAAAAAACACCGAAGCGAGAAGCAGCAGGCATCAGCTCCCTCATAGAGATTGAGTAGCTCGCCCAGGACAGATTCATATGCCGAGATACAATACGGGCCCTGTGCAAAGTCTGACACGTTGATAACAGAATCGTCTGACACAGAGTCTAGAAATTCTGTAGTATATGAGGTCTTCGGTCTGAATAGACATTCAGACAGGCTGGCTGATAGATAGATAGATAGATAGATAGATAGATAGATAGATAGATAGATAGATAGATAGATAGATAGATAGATAGATAGATAGATAGATAGATAGATAGATAGATAGATAGATAGATAGATAGATAGATAGATAGATAGATAGATAGATAGATAGATAGATAGATAGATAGATAGATAGATAGATAGATAGATAGATAGATAGATAGATAGATAGATAGATAGATAGATAGATAGATAGATAGATAGATAGATGAATGGAAGAAAGGATGGATGGATGGATGGATGGCAATACTTAACATAATTCCTTTGTGTATATAATAAATGGATCATTCTTCTTCTTCCTCTTTCCTTCCTCATCTGCCTTTCAGCGTCGAGGGGAGATATACTCGTAATTTGCAATCTTTTGCTCTTCTGGTCGCCTCTGCTGCTGTTATGTTTCCTAGTGCTTCTAATATTCCATCCATCCATCTTTTTCGTGGTCGACCATTGGGTCTGGTATTCTCACAACGAGCATTATCATCATCATCATGTGCCATACCGGTTGGCGTAGGCGACCATGTCTTACCACAATCTTCTATCTACAGTACATCGTATCAGTTCTGTTGTTGACTGTTTTTCATGCCATGACACCAAGCTATCCAGTATTTTCTCTTTTTGTCGCCCGCGATCTCTCTTTCCTTTTATTTTGCCAGTTGTAACCAAGTATTCCAACTTTCCTCTTCTCATGATGTGCCCGAAAAATGTTGATTGTTTCTTACTGATGTTTTTTAGGAGCTCCCTTTTTGTGTTGGCCTCTTTGAGAACTTCCTCATTGGTCTTTTTAGCTGTCCAGGGAACTTTCAACATTCTTCTGAGAAATCCCATCTCTGTGTCCTCTAATCGTCTTTTCATTTGTTTATCTACTGCCCATGATTCGCTTCCATAGGTCAGAATTGTTTCTATATAGCACCGATGAACTCTCTTTCTCATTTCTATTGACATAGATTTGTTGCATAAGATATTTTTCATTTTCTGAAATGCTATTTTGGCCTGAGCTATTCTGCTTGTTAATTCTGCGGTGCATCTCCCATCTGATGTTATTATTGTGCCACAACGAGCAATGCCTGCAGCAAATGTCGGTCGCACATGTGAAGTGTTAAAGATTAGAATCTCTACAGTAATATCCAGGCTCTGACAATTATAAATGTTTACACGGCAGTTGAAAAATGAATGTAGTCGTTAAGTGGTTTATGGTGTCCATATGTGTATGTAGAAAATGTAGGCATTAGAACACGCAGGGAGGCGGGATATGGTTCAATGAATGAGAAAGAGAGGAATATACCGTACTTATGTGAGTTAAAGAGATATATGAGAGAGCGAATGAAAGAACGAGAGCTAGTAATATAGTGAAGAGTGAGAGAGAGAGAGAGAGAGAGAGAGAGAGTAAAAGAGAGAGCAAGTAAGAGAGTGAAGAGTGAGAGAGTAAGTAAGAGAGTGAAGAGAGAGAGAGAGTAAAAGAGAGAGCAAGTAAGAGAGTGAAGAGAGAGACAGAGTAAAAGAGAGAGTAAAAGATAGTAAGTAATATAGTGAAGAGAGAGAGAGAGCAAGTAAGAGAGTCAAGAGAGAGAGTAAGTAAGAGAGTCAAGAGAGAGAGATGGTAAGTAATATATTGAAGAGAGAGAGGTAGAGTAAAAGAAAGAGCAAGTAAAAGAGTGAAGAGAGAGAGAGTAAAACAGAGAGCATGTAAGAGAGTCAAGAGAGAGAGAGAGTAAAACAGAGAGCATGTAGAGAGTGGAGAGAGAGAGTTAGAGTAAAAGAGAGAGCAAGTAAGAGAGTGAAGAGAGAGAGAGATCAATTAAGAGAGTCAAGAGAGAGAGTAAAAGAGAGAGCAAGTATGAGAGTGAAGAGAGAGAGAGTAAAAAAGAGAGCAAACAAGAGAGTCAAGAGAGAGAGTAAAAGAGAGAGCAAGTATGAGAGTGAAGAGAGAGAGTAAAAAAGAGAGCAAACAAGAGAGTCAAGAGAGAGAGTAAAAGAGAGAGCAAGTAACAGAGTGAAGAGAGAGAGAGAGCAATTAAGAGAGTCAAGAGAGAGAGTAAAAGAGAGAGCAAACAAGAGAGTCAAGAGAGAGAGAGAAAAAGAGAGAGCAAGTAAGAGAGTGAAGAGAGAGAGAGAGATCAATTAAGAGAGTCAAGAGAGAGAGTAAAAGAGAGAGCAAGTAAGAGAGTCAAGAGAGAGAGAGTAAAATAGAGAGCATGTAAGAGAGTGGAGAGAGAGAGAGAGATCAATTAAGAGAGTCAAGAGAGAGAGTAAAAGAGAGAGCAAGTATGAGAGTGAAGAGAGAGAGAGATCAATTAAGAGAGTCAAGAGAGAGAGTAAAAGAGAGAGCAAGTAAGAGAGTCAAGAGAGAGAGAGAGTAAAATAGAGAGCATGTAAGAGAGTGGAGAGAGAGAGAGATCAATTAAGAGAGTCAAGAGAGAGAGTAAAAGAGAGAGCAAGTATGAGAGTGAAGAGAGAGAGAGATCAATTAAGAGAGTCAAGAGAGAGAGTAAAAGAGAGAGCAAGTAAGAGAGTCAAGAGAGAGAGAGTAAAATAGAGAGCATGTAAGAGAGTGGAGAGAGAGAGTTAGAGTAATAGAGAGAGCAAGTAAGAGAGTGAAGAGAGAGAGTAAAAGAGAGAGCAAGTAAGAGAGTGGAGAGAGAGAGTTAGAGTAATAGAGAGAGCAAGTAAGAGAGTGAAGAGAGAGAGATCAATTAAGAGAGTCAAGAGAGAGAGTAAAAGAGAGAGCAAGTATGAGAGTGAAGAGAGAGAGCAAAAAAGAGAGCAAACAAGAGAGTCAAGAGAGAGAGTAAAAGAGAGAGCAAGTATGAGAGTGAAGAGAGAGAGTAAAAAAGAGAGCAAACAAGAGAGTCAAGAGAGAGAGTAAAAGAGAGAGCAAGTAACAGAGTGAATAGAGAGAGAGTAAAAAAGAGAGCAAACAAGAGAGTCAAGAGAGAGAGTAAAAGAGAGAGCAAGTAACAGAGTGAAGAGAGAGAGAGCAATTAAGAGAGTCAAGAGAGAGAGTAAAAGAGAGAGCAAACAAGAGAGTCAAGAGAGAGAGAGAAAAAGAGAGAGCAAGTAAGAGAGTGAAGAGAGAGAGTAAAACGAGAGCAAGCAAGAGAGTGAAGAGAGAGAGTAAAACGAGAGCAAGCAAGAGAGTGAAGAGAGAGAGAGTAAAAGAGAGTGCAAGTAAGAGAGTGAAGAGAGAGAGAGTAAAACGAGAGCAAGCAAGAGAGTGAAGAGAGAGAGAGAGTAAAAGAGAGTGCAAGCAAGAGAGTGAAGAGAGAGAGAGTAAAACGAGAGCAAGGCGGAGTCTTGTCCCCAACACTCTTTTTAATTTCATAAATGACATCGTAAAGGACATTCCACCCAGAATACACACAGCAACATACGCAGATGATCTGGCGTTATGGGCTCGTGAGGAAAGTATGTCGGCGGCTGGACCCAGGATGCAAGATGCCCTAGGTGAACTTGAAAAATGGACGACACCTGGTTCTTACCAATTAACGAAAAAAAAAACTACATATACAATTTTCAGCCTTTCAAGAAACACACTCTCTGCAAACTTGAAGATAAAAGACCATACACTCTCTATTGACCAAAACCCAACATATCTTGGCGTCACCATGAATCGCAGAATGACTTGGAAAAATGAAATAGACAGAGCAAGGAAAAAGCCAGAAAACGAACAAATATTATGAAGAAATTGCTAGGAACGGACTGGGGGGCAGACACCAATATTTTGAAAAGACTATACGTAGGAAGAGTCATAGAGTATGGAGTCACAGCCTGGGCTATGGCTTCCAAATCACACCTTAGCAAAATTAACAGAACACAGAACCAAGCTGCCCGTATCATCACTGGTGCTATGAAATCTACACCTATCAAGACTCTAGAAACAGTAACAGGTTTACAGCCCTTAGATAACAGACGGGTCACTAAAGTATTTCAACAAGCGGAGAAATATAGAAGGCTCCTTAGCCACCCCATGCACCAAAGAATATCTGGTTCCGGAATTGTACGACTAAAGAGGCGCAACTTCGCTGCAACTGCCAATGAACTAACTACTGGAGACCCAGTACTTTCCCAAACAATATCGAAACCCTTGGGCCCATCTGATATGTCTCCTCATGGAAAGCATAAAATACCAGAACTTAAGGAAAATATAGCAGGAATCATGAAAAAGGCACCCAATCAGACACAGAAAGAAAACACGTAGCAGAAAAACACACACGATACCTACCCACATGACTCTTGGTCCCACATATACACAGATGGCTCTGCTACAGGTGTCACCAGAAATGGAGGGGGAGGTTTTGTTCTTGACGCTGAATAACCAGGACGAGATCACCAAGTCAATAGCTACTGGAAAATTCTCAAACAACTTTAAAGCAGAAACTGAGGCCATCAGAGATGCTGCAACACTGGCTACTCAACACAAAAATAACATGCACAATAAATTGGTGATTCTGACTGATGCACTGTCAGTACTATCAGCTCTAAAAAGCCCCAAGAATAATGAACTAGATGACTTGAGAACAACCCTGGACCAACTATGCAATAACTTCCAGAGAGTAGTCATTCTGTGGATACCATCACACTGTAATATACACGGGAACGAACGCGCAGACAAACTAGCTAAAGAGGGAGGGAGATTACCACAAGAGAACCATCCACTCAGTTATGATGAAGCCAAATCCATCCTCAAAGGTCAGTTCCATGAAAAATGTAGACGAGAACACCCAAAGCATAACGAGAGTGACGGATACCACCAACTATCAAGGAGGGATCAAGTCATCATACTTCGCCTACGCACTGGCCACAATAGAATGATAATCACATGTTCACCAAATTAAAAATAGGTACAACCAGCCTATGCCACTGTACACTGGACATATGACTACAAAACATGTTCTACAGTATTGCCCCCCAGTACACAGACCTGAGAAGAGCAATGTGGTCCACGCCCACCTCCCTGGAATAAAAAGCTATATGGGGCAATCGATTCGCTTAAATAGACACCTGACTTCATGAGAGAGTTATGAATCCTACTCGGATTGAGTCTTAATCGCAGAGAGAGAGAAAGAGTCTATGTTGTAATTTGGTGCCATGACAGCTACTCTAATGTAATGTCTCTTTATGTGAGCGTTTGTGACAAAATTACCCATTTTTGTGTAATCCATCATGTTTACATTCTGAGTAGATCATTCTGTGTAGATTATCCTGAGTATATCAGTTTAAGCCAAAACCTACCCAGGAGCAGATATTAATTCTGATCACAATCCTGTAATGATTAAAATGAAAATCAAACTAAAGAGAAACAAGCAAAAATCTGATTCATCAACAAACCCACTCGACATAACAGCTTTAAATCAAAAAGATATTAAAGATACCTATACAATACAACAATTCAAATACTATTCCAACAAGTGACAAAATATACATGGAAAACAAACCAGTAGAAGAGATCGATCACTTCATCTATCTTGGAAGTCACATTGATCGAGAAGGGGATACGAGCAAAGAAATTAGAATCAGACTGGCTAAAGCAGCAATGTCTTTCAGAAGCCTTGAAAAGTTGTGGAAATCAAAACTCATTAGCACAAACACAAAACTTAGGCTATTCAAATCAAATGTACTATCAACCCTTACGTATGCGTGTGAAAGCTGGAAAACAACAAGAGATATAGAAACAAAGTTGAACGCATTCGAAAATAAATGTCTAAGGAAAATACTTGGTATAGAATGGAACGAATTCAAAACAAACGAGGAAATTAGAGAAATCGCCAATCAACCACTAATATCTTCAGTAATAAAGAAAAGACGATGGTCATACGTTGGACATGTGATGAGAAGAGATAATAATCGAATAGCAAAGCAAGCCCTCATATGGGAAACAACAGGTAAAAGAAAAAGAGGAAGACCCAGGGAGACACTGAGAAGAACATTGATGAGAGAGGCAAGAGCAGCAGGAATCGGCTCCCTCAATGAGATAGAACTGCTTGCACAGAACAGAGACAGATGGCGAGATTTGATAAAATATCTTTAAAAGAAAACTGCTAGAACAAAAATTCATATAGGAGAAGGTGTATCTTGGTCTACGCCCTATGGGCCGGTTACGGCTCGAAAGGTCAATAGATAGATAGATACAATACAAGTAAAGAACACATACCAGAAGCTGCTAGAGGAAGGAATTGAACAATACAGAAGAGAAAATCCTGATGAAAAAGTAACAACCAAATGGCAATGCATAAAGAAAAGCATACAAAAAGCCTGCGACACCTTACCCAAAAGAGAAAAGAACAAAAAACAAAAATGGATAACTAACACCATCTTAGAAAAAATGGAAGAAAGGAGACAAACGAAGAACACTGCCCAATACAATAAAATAGATAATGAGATACGCAAAATGTGCAAAAAGGCAAAAGAAGACTGGCTCAGCCAAAAATGTAGAGAAATAGAAACTATGGAAAGCAAACAAGACCTAAGAGGAATGCACACAGAAATAAAGAGAATGACTAATAAAAATAAAAAAGCCACAGAAGGTGGATGCATTGCAGACAAAAAAGGAAAATGCTAACAGACAATAAGGATATCATAGATAGATGGCAGGAATATATAACAGAACTATTTCATGATCAAAGGGACAAGAAACCAGTTATAAAATGTACATCAGGCTATAAAATCTTAAAATCTGAGGTGGAAAAAGCTATAAAAACAATGAAAAGGGGAAAAGCAGCAGGACCTGAAAGCATACAGATAGAGATGATACAGGCACTTGAAGATTTTGGTATTGAAGTGATTACAGACATATGCAACGACATATACCACACAGGATACATACCAAATGAACTAAAAACATCAACTTTCTTTGCATTGCCTAAAAAGAATGGTGCAGTTGAATGCAGTGACTTTAGAACAATAAGCCTAATGAGCCATGTTACAAAAATCTTGCTAAAAGTTATACAAGGAAGGATTCAGAATAAAATCAATACTGAATTAGATGAGCAGCAATTTGGATTTAGGAAAAATAGCGGGACAAAAGAAGCCATATTCTGCATGAGAACATTAATCGAAAAATACACAGAAGTAAACAAACCAATATATGCCTGCTTCATAGACTACACCAAAGCTTTTGATAGAGTACACCACAAACAACTTATAGAATGCCTAAAAGAGATACATCTAGATGACATGGATATACGACTAATATGCAATCTATACTGGGAGCAAACAGCAATAATAAAATATAACAAAGAGTTCTCAACACCCATTGATATAAAAAGAGGAGTAAGACAAGGATGCATCCTATCACCAAGCTTGTTCAATCTATACACTGAGCAAATCTTTAAAAACATCATAGAGATGCCAGGCCTACAAATTAATGGAAAGATAATCAATAACCTAAGATATGCTGACGATACTGTACTACTAGCAGAAAATCCTAAAGACCTACAACAATTACTTAATGTAATAAACACGACAAGCAAAAAATATGGACTAGATATGAATATCAAAAAGACTAAAACTATGATCATAAACAAAGAAAATACTCAAAACCCACAAGTGGATATCAAAGTTGAAGGAATAGACCTGGAGACAGTTCAGAACTACAACTACCTTGGACATACTATAACCAGTGATGGAAAATGTACATCTGAAATAAACAAAAGAATAGGAATGGCAAAAAGTAATTTTAATGTCATGAAGGACATACTAACATCAAAACAAATAACACCAGAGCTAAAACTAAGAATAGCAAAATGTTACATCTTCTCAATATTCCTATATGGTGCTGAAACATGGACATTAGACAAGAAAACAGAACAGAGAATTGAAGCCTTTGAAATGTGGATATATAGAAGAATAGGTAGAATTGGATGGAAGGAAAAGAAAACAAATGACAAAGTCTTAAAACAACTAAAAATGAAAAGAGAACTTCTGAACACAATTAGAACAAGACAAATGCGATTCTTAGGCCATGTTAAAAGACACAACAGCCTACTGAAAGTTATCCTGGAGGGGAAAATACAAGGTAAAAGAGGCAGAGGCAGACCAAGATTACCATGGACGAGTAACATCAAAAGATGGACAAATCAACCGATGACAACCTGCACCATCAAAGCAAGAGATAGAGCAAAATGGCGCTCCATGGTAGCCAACCTTCGTTGCGGAGACGGCACTCAATGATGATGATGATGATGATATCAGTTTGCGTAGATCTTTCTGTGTAGATCAGTCTAAGTAGATCATACTGATTAGATCATCCTATGTAGATACTTCTGTGTAGATATATTGTGTAGATCACCCTATGTAGATCATTCTGAGTAGATCATTCTGTGTAGATCATCCTATGTAGATCATCCAGTGTAGATCCTTGTCGACAGTAGAATTACATACTCCAAGGCTTCCCCTGGTGATCACGTAGTGTTGTACCTATTTTTCACTCTTCATTGGCTCGATCTGAACGTTTTGGCCAGGACTCTTAAGGTCCTTTGTACCCCTAAAAATGGCCAATTTGCCAGCACTTTCGCTCGATTCTACCGCTAAAAGTTAATTTACTGACAAACTTAAACAATCTGATCAGCAAAGCTCAATGTTTTGTGAATGTTGGAAATATATACATATATAAGTGAAAGAAAATGACAGAAGCTGGCAACAGATCGTAGCACATGGAGACAAAAAAATAAAATACGGCAAAGCAACTTTCGAGGCAGTGTTGGTATCAAATTAAGAAGACAAAAGGCACAGGAGAAAGGAGACGAGATCAGGCAACAGAATTACGTTTTGTTCATACAGCGGTCGAATCTGTGTATCCAAGATTGGAATATTCAGCTTCATGTGAAGCTGTCCAGCATCCCCATCCACCGTACAATACTAATAGTTTACGAACTTACTGACTTTTCTTTCTTTTTTTCGTTCGCCAGCTTTGACCTCTGACGAAGTCCCTAGAGACTAGGAACTTAATTTTGCGTGTTAGTGTTAATCCATTTTTTCATGGCAGCCGTGTGCACAGGGGTCCCTCGCCGCACAGGCAGATAACTCCGACTTCGGAGGTACTCATATTTTGTTCCGTCGATGAGTAATATCATGATTGCTTGCTAACAACCGTACGTCAATACGCCGAAGGGCATATATATAGAAGGACAGCTAAATGCCGGAAAAGTGAGGGACACCAATGAATTTTAAAATAAAAAACGTTTACCGGAACTCTGGAAACCCATTCCTTAAAACTAAAAAACCGTGATGTATCAGCTAGGCCTTTGAAGCTCTGGTACAAGCATTTCTTTTATTGCTGTAGTGTAAAAGACCATACCATAATTCAATAGACTGTCGGTAACTCTAATATTAAATCACTGATATAATGATCACTGATTTAACTGATATAATACACATTTAGAAACTTAACAGTGTATCAGAACGCGTCCTGGATCATTCCGGCTTAAGAATAAAAGACCTGGTGAGAGTTAAAACTTTTTAACTTTTGTGATTCCCTCTACAAAGGAGTGGTTATAAATTGAATGAAGAGTACAGGTGGAAGCAACAAATGAATAGAAGGAAAACAAGCAATGAGAGTGAACAAACAAGTTAATAGATAATCTGCCTTAAGTAGAGGTAGTCAAACCATGAATTCCTACTTTGGACCGAATTCAACAAACACAGACACAGGGCCAGCAAGAGACAATGAAAACAAGTTCAGGTTCCGTACTTAATTGGGAAAGACATGTTTACAGGAAGAGAATAATGGAGATATCGTGTGAGCAACTAAGTATAAATAAGAGAAAAGAAAGAAATGGCTTCCTCTGTTCCGGCCCTTATTTCCCTTGTTCCCAGTGGTATGTAGTCCTTGATGGACACGTCAACCCTTTAACTGCCCATGAAGACGTTTTATTCCCGGATCTCCGCATTTCTCTTGAGATGATGGCGTGCTGTTTGAAGGGAAGTTATTTCTTCTTGGATTTTGTGCAGATGAAAGTATTGATTGATCATGTGGAGTGCTCCAAATTGTTTACTTTAGTTTTTGGTTTGGTTTAGTTTAGTTTAGTTTAGCTTGGTTTTGGTTTAGATTTAGATTTAGTTTAGTTTAGTTTAGTTTAGCTTGGTTTTGGTTTAGATTTAGATTTAGTTTAGTTTAGTTTAGTTTAGCTTAGTTTAGTTTAGTTTAGTTTGGTTAACTTAGCTTAGTTTAGTTTAGTTTAATTAAGTTTAGTTTAGTTTAACTTAGCTTAGTTTAGTTTGGTTTAACTTAGCTTAGTTTAGTTTGTTTTAGTTTAGTTTGGTTTAACTTAGCTTAGTTTTGTTTAATTTAGTTTGGTTTAAATTAGATTAGCTTAGTTTAGTTTAGTTCAGTTTAGTTTGGTTTAACTTAGCTTAGTTTAGTTTAGCTTGGTTTAACTTAGCTTAGTTTAGTTTAGTTTGGTTTAGTTTAGTTTGGTTTAACTTATCTTAGTCTAGTTTAGTTTGGTTTAGTTTAGTTTGGATTAACATAGCTTAGTTTAGTTTAGTTTAGTTTGGTTTAGTTTAGTTTGGTTTAACTTAGCTTAGTTTTGTTTAATTTAGTTTGGTTTAAATTAGATTAACTTAGTTTAGTTTAGTTTAGTTTAGCTTGGTTTAACTTATATTAGTTTAGTTTAGTTTGGTTTAGTTTAGTTTGGTTTAACTTAGCTTAGTCTAGTTTAGTTTGGTTTAGTTTAGTTTGGATTAACATAGCTTAGTTTAGTTTAGTTTAGTTTGGTTTAGTTTAGTTTGGTTTAACTTAACTGCATTTATTTTAGTTTGGTTTAACTTAGCTTAGTTTAGTTTAGTTTGGTTTAGTTTAGTTTGGTTTAACTTAACTTCATTTAGTTTAGTTTGGTTTAACTTAGCTTAATTTAGTTTAGTTTAGTTTGGTTTAACTTAGCTTAGTTTAGTTTAGTTTGGTCGATTTTGTTTAGTTTAACTTAGCTTAGTTTAGTTTGATTTAATTTAGCTTAGTCGTTTAGTTTGGTTTAGTTTAGTTTTGTTTAATTTAGCTTAATTTAGTTTTGTTTGGTTTAACTTAGCTTAGTTTAGTTTCGTTTAGTTCATTTTAGTTTGGTTTAACTTAGTTTAGCTTAATTTAGTTTGGTTTGGTTTAGTTTGGTTTAGTTTAGCTTAGTTTAGTTTGGTTTGGTTTTGTTTAGCTTAGTTTAGTTTGGTTTGGTTTAGTTTGGTTTAGTTTAGCTTAGTTTAATTTAGTTTGGTTCAGATTAGTTTGGTTTAACTTAGCTTAGCTTAGTTTAGTTTGTTTTAGTTTAACTAAGCTACGCTTAGTTTAGTTTGATTTAGTTTAGTTTGGTTTAACTTAGCTTAGTTTAGTTTAGTTTAGTTTAGTTAACTGAGCTTAGTTTAGTTTGTTTTAGTTTAGTTTGGTTTAACTTAGCTTAGTTTTGTTTAATTTAGTTTGGTTTAACTTAGCTTAATTTAGTTTAGTTTGGTTTAACTTAGCTTAGTGTAGTTTAGATTGGTTTAGTTTAATTTGGTTTAGTTTAATTTGGTTTAACTTAGTTTGGCTTAGTTTCTTTTGGTTTAACTTATCTTAGTTCAGTTTAGTTTGGTTTAGTTTAGTTTGGTTTAACCTAGCTTAATTTAGTTTATTTTTGTTTAGTTTAGTTTAGGTTTAGTTTAATTTGGTTTAACTTAGTTTAGTTTAGTTTAGTTTGGTTTAGTTTAGTTTGGTTTAACTTAGCTCAGTTTAGTTTAGTTTGGTTTAGTTTAATTTGGTTTAACTTAGCTCAGTTTAGTTTAGTTTGGTTTAGTTTAGTTTGGTTTAACTTAGCTCAGTTTAGTTTAGTTTGTTTTAGTTTAATTTGTTTTAACTTAGCTCAGTTTAGTTTAGTTTGGTTTAGTTTAGTTTGGTTTAACTTAGCTCAGTTTAGTTTAGTTTCTTTTAGTTTAATTTGTTTTAACTTAGCTCAGTTTAGTTTAGTTTGGTTTAGTTTAATTTGGTTTAACTTAGCTTAGTTTAATTTAGTTTGGTTTAGTTTAGTTTGGTTTCACTTAGCTCAGTTTAGTTTAGTTTGGTTTAGTTTAGTTTGGTTTAACTTAGTTTAGCTTAATTTAGTCAGCTATCACCCTCAATGCGTATCAAACGTTATGTGCTTATATCTTCTCCCCATGGTGCCCCTCCCTCAGTTTGGAGACTTCAGGTCTGTGTCGATTTCTTCTGTCTCCCCGCGTAGTGCTTCCCCAGTTTTAACCTGATGTTCATCCAGCCTGGACATGCTTGTAGATTCTTGAACAATCTACGCGCCCTACCTCCCTGAGGGCATTCAGAATATCATCCTAGTCCATTGCACGTCCACCATCTATGACAGCTATTCCAGCCAGGCTGTCAGCTCGTTCGTTTCCTCTCACAGGGAGCGTCCAGGGACGAAGGTGAAACAGATCCCAACCAATCCTGAGTTCCTTAGCAACACTAACCACTGCCTTCATGGCCAGTCTCCTTCACAAATAAATGGATTTCCCCAACCCGATTTTCGTTTTCAGTTACGTTCTATAGAAAACAACATTTAAATAGTGAACGACGAAATGGAGAGAGAGACATACAACAGAGAGAGAGAGAGAGAGAGAGAGAGAGAATACAACAAAGAGAGAGATAGACAACAAAGAGAGAGACATACAGCAAAGAGAGAGACATACAACAAAGAGAGAGACATACAACAAAGAGAGAGATAGACAACAAAGAGAGAGACATACAACAAAGAGAGAGACATACAACAAAGAGAGAGACATACAACAAAGAGAGAGACACACAACAAAGAGAGAGACATACAACAGAGAGAGAGACATACAACAGAGGGAGAGACATACAACAGAGAGAGACAGATAACAAAGAGAGAGACAGACAAAGAGAGACAGAAAGTCGTAGAGAGCATGACAACACCAGTTACTTTCAGCTGCCACACGTCGTAAAAGCGACTAAGGATGTTTAACGTCTGCTGAGGTATTCATGTAACTGGATGAAGAAGAACGCAAACATACAATGGGATATAAATTGATACAGAGATGAAGAGAAATGATGATAGAGAAAATAATGCGCCAGAGACCTAATAGTTAAAGGTGAATACCAGAACATGATATTGACAGGTGAGAGTTCATTTAGAGATAAAAGTCACTTGCAAGATAAGGCAATAACAAGATATCTACATTTTAATTTATAGAGGCCACTGACGTGAAGGACCACTTTGCCTAGCGCGTGATAGCAACAGTAGCAATAGAGAAATGTAGAAAAGATTCTAGTCATATGACCTGGGAATGACCGTGTCAACTCAGAGAAAATAGAAGTTTCAACGAGGTTCATATGGGAGACATGTACGTCAGGAACTCACTAACACCTCCTGTGATTGGTTGACTGAGGCATGTGACCAATCATTACAGGTAGCGAAGCAGAGGAAGCAGAATGATTTTTCAGATGAGATTTGTCTCCAAGATAATTCGATAATGATTCGTATTTGTAATTCTAGAGTCCACTAATCAAGAAGACAATCTGCCCGAAATAAATACCTTCAAGAGGAGAGAGGTAAAAAGTCACGTCACGCCACGCCAAATGGCGTATAGGGAAAATGGTGTTAGTGACCATAATTATTATAGAACTTCAGCACATGATTTTTGGGGTAATGTGGTCGGTATTACGTCCGTGCCGCTTAACTTTCCCAGAAAAAATCCGGTCGTTTTTTACAGCTTGGTGAATCCGGAGTCGTCGATCAAGACCTCTTGTCCTTTGTAGTCCAGTTCACTAATCAGCGAGCTATCGCTGCTCCCTAAATACCCTAAAATACCGTTCAATTAATCAAGGAGTGAGTTTAGATTAGCTAGATGTGGTCCAGATGATTAGCTTAGACGTTCCTAGAAATCAGTGTTGGAGAAGTAGCCCAAATGAAGATAAATAAATGTGCGTGAAGGATACTCAACAAGTTGTGAAGAGACAGTAAGTAAAGTACCCCCGTCACACCAAGTGGCGTATAGGGAAATATGGTGTTAGTGACCCTATATTTTACAGACCTTCAGCTCTCCAGATTAAACTTTAAATTAAACTAACCTAAACTAAACTAAACTAAACTAAACAAACTAAACTAAACTAAACTAAACTAAACTAAACTAAACTAAACTAAACTAAATTAACCTAAGATAAGCTAAACTAAACTAAACTAAACTAGAGAGTGAAAGAGAGAGAGAGAGAGAGAGAGAGCGAGGCAAACACTAAAAGGAATAGTAAGAAAGGAGAGAGACAGACTAAGACAGAAAGACATTAACAGACATGCAGAAACCAAACTCACAGACGAATTAAAATATTATATAGCTGAACAGACAGACATATAGACTGACAAACTTATATATGTTTCTTTATAATGATAGTTAGTCTTGAGTGGAAATATAGAGGCTAGCTGTCCAAATATTTGGTTTGAAACTTGTGCTCGACATGAAACGTGATAGGAGCCTTATTAACTTAACTAGATAAGGTCAAGTACTAAAGTTGTTGCACCTGTCAGGTGATTGCTCTGGTAGCCCTATTTCCGTGATAAATGTTCGCACATAACGGGCTGGATATCTAGTTAGGCACGGCCTCGTCAGCAGCTTTGTGTGTGTGTGTGTGTGCGTGTGTGTTTGTGTGTGTGTGGGAGGGGATGTCGTGGCCTGAAACTTTGGTCTTTTCATTAAATGAAATCTCCAAGTTATGATAGTCGAGAGTTAATTTTCATTGAAGAATTGTCGATATAATCTGGAAGATCAGACAGGTAGAATCGTAGTTGTGTGGTAGCTTTGACAATTTGACTAAAAATATTCGTCATCATCATCGAGTGCCGTCTCCACATCGAAGGTTGGCTACCATGGAGCGCCATTGGGCTCTGTCTCTTGCTTTGATAATGCAGGTTACCATTGGCTGACTTCTCCATCTTTTGATGTTACTCGTCCATGTTAGTCTTGTTCTGTCTCTGCCTCTTTTACCTTATATTTACCCTTCCAAGATTACTTTTAGTAGGTTGTGTCTTTTAACATGCCCTAACAATCTCGTTTGTCTAGTTTGAATTGTGTTTAGTAGTTCTTTTTTTAATTTTTATTTGTTTTAAGACTTCATCGTTTGTTTTCTTTTCTTCCCATCCAATTCTTCTATAAATCCAATTTTCAAAGTCTTCAATTTTCTGTTCTGTTTTCTTGTCTAATGTCCATGTTTCTGCACCATGCATTAAAGGTTTGAGAAGCTATACAGTTTTACTATTCTTAGTTTGTAGTTAAAAAACATTAGTTACGTTTATTTTTTTCTTTTTCTTTGCTAATTTCATCTGCGTTATCCGTGCTGATTTTCATCGTGTATTAGGTGTCTGTACTGTTAAGCCTGTTTATTTGTTTATGTAGGTCTTCTATTTTCCCCTGCATTAATGCCCGATCGTCTACAAATAGAAGCTCATTAATCCCGTGTCTCCCATGGGTTGGCTAACTGACATTTCTAGTCTGCGTGGGTAATAAACAATAGAGAATCTGGAACATACCGCTGCCCTACTCCCATTCTGATGGATCATAGCGCTGTCCTACTCCCATTCTTATGGAACATAGCGCTGTCCTACTCCCATTCTGATGGAACATAGCGCTGTCCTACTCCCATTCTGATGGAACATACCGCTGTCCTGCTCCCATTCTGATGGAACATACCGCTGTCCTACTCCCATTCTGATGGAACATAGCGCTGTCCTGCTCCCATTCTGATGGAACATAGCGCTGTCCTGCTCCCATTCTGATGGAACATAGCGCTGTCCTGCTCCCATTCTGATGGAACATAGCGCTGTCCTACTCCCATTCTGATGGAACATAGCGCTGTCCTACTCCCATTCTGATGGAACATAGCGCTGTCCTGCTCCCATTCTGATGGAACATACCGCTGTCCTGCTCCCATTCTGATGGAACATAGCGCTGTCCTACTCCCATTCTGATGGAACATAGCGCTGTCCTACTCCCATTCTGATGGAACATAGCGCTGTCCTACTCCCATTCTGATGGAACATAGCGCTGTCCTACTCCCATTCTGATGGAACATAGCGCTGTCCTACTCCCATTCTGATGGAACATAGCGCTGTCCTACTCCCATTCTGACTTCAAAGTGATCTGTTTAACCTGCTGGTGTTCTGGCTACACATCTGCTGTAGTGTAGAGACCTTGTGCATGCACTGGTTAATAGTTTGTTCCAGATGTTCTGATGTTCTAGATGTTCTGATGTTGTAGATTAATGACCCCTTTATTTTGTTAATGATGAACAAATTCCGAGATTAAATTAAAATGCCACTTTAAGATAAAAGAAACAGCTGTGAAGTTGTCTCTTCTGATAGTCAGGTCGGAGTGAATGCTATGTCTGTTCTATCTTTTTTTTTTCCGGAAGCCAATTACTCCCCGTGTTGGATTGATTAACTGTTTGATTACTCGCTGTGTTGTATTGGTTAAGTGTTTGATTACTCCCTGTATTGGATTGGTTAAGTGTTTGATTACTCCCTGTTTTGGATTGGTTAAGTGTTTGATTACTCCCTGTGTTGGATTGGTTAAGTGTTTGATTACTCCTTGTATTGGATTGGTTAAGTGTTTGATTACTTCCTGTGTTGTGAGTCGAACCTATGATTGCTTTATCTTGATCTGTTCAAGCGTCTTAAAGATTTTTTACTATTTTCTGTTCACAGCTGTTTGTCACTGTTACTTTAGTGCATTTCCTCTCGTGTGTGTCTCCAGGAAGACAAAATACACATGCTTCTTTTATTGCAGATTCAAAGTTATTGGAATCGTACTAAAGTCGGATATGTTGGGCCGAAAGGCGCACATATTGAAGTTATACAGCAAGCCACAACACAACGCAGACACACCCACTTAACGCCCTTTTAAGGGCGGATGATGAAGATGTGTACTCCTTTAGTCATCGGGTGAACGCAAGCAAGCAAAGTAATTGGAAGAAACTATTGTAACATTTGTTTATGTTTAAATATTGAACACTGCATCCCCCGAAGCTCTCAAATTTGTTATTTTGTTTGTCATTACGAGCACATTTATTACTAAGACATTATAGATGCATAAATATTTACTGGCTACACATGTAATGTTTTGTTTATGTGGTCACACACCGAAACCACTTTCATCAAATATCAGATTTAAGAATTAGTGGGATGTTCTAGATTCAGGACCTCTTTATTTTGTTAATGATGAACAAATTCCGAGATTACATTAAAATGCCACTTTAAGATAAAACAAACAGCTGTGCTGTTGTCTCTACTGCTAGTCATGTCGGAGTGAATGCTACGTCTGTCTTATCTTTTTTTATCCGGAAGCCCATTTGAGAGTCCCTGGTGTATAGTTCTATAATTAGTCTAGATCTGTTCTCTATAATTTTAGCCAACAACGTTCCTGCATGACTGAAAGAGATACCCCAGTATTCATCGCAGACTCTGTAACTGCCCTTCTATTCCCATATTGGTATAAGGATCGAATGTTTCCTTTTGTCTTGAGCTTTTGTTGTGTTAAATTTTCTTTGTAGCTGTTTAACTGCTGTCTCTCCTACGACTGCTATTATTTCTACTGCTTTGTTGTCTATCGCAGGTTTTTTTTTATTTCTTGGTGCATGTTTATGGCTTCTTCGATTTATTTTTTTTTATAATGTTAGCTTCTGTGTCTCTATATTTGTGTACGGCTGTTGCTGTATTATTGGCAGTATTTGGTTTATTCGAGGGAGCGTTGCTATCAAATTCAGAAGACAAAATGGGCAGGAAAAGGAGACGACACTAGGCACCACAAATACATTTTGTTCATTCAGCTGTCAGATCTGTCAATCCAATATTGACAGATTCAGCCACGAGAGAAGCTGTTCAGTAAAACAGCATCCAGCTGTTTAAACTGACATAATATAAGACACAAAAATATTACTAAACTACTAATCATGATTGTTTGCTACAAAACTACTGACTAATCATGATTGTTTGCTACCAACCGTCTGTCAAGACTCCAAAGACCTTACTTATACATATACGTAATTTAGTAGGTCCTCGAAATATTCTTTTCATCTTTCTGTCATTTTTTTGCTTGTCTGATATTGTGATCAGATGATGGAAAAGAATCATGGACAGTAGACAAACAAATGAAACGACGATTAGAGGCCACAGAGATGGGATTTCTCAGAAGAATGTTGAAAGTTCCCTGGACAGCTAAAAATACCAATGAGGAAGTTCTCAAAGAGGCCAACACAAAAAGGCAACTCCTAAAAAACATCAGAAAGATACAATCAACATTTTTCGGGCACATCATGAGAAGAGGAAAGTTGGAATACTTGGTTACAACTGGCAAAATAAAAGGAAAGAGAGATCGCGGGCGACAAAGAGAGAAAATACTGAATAGATTAGTGTCATGGCATGGAAAACAGTCAACAACAGAACTGATGCGATACACTGTAGATAGAAGACTGGGGAAAGACATGATCGCCTACGCCAACCGGTATTGCACATGATGATGATGGATGATGTTGTGGTATCGGCTGTTCATCTTCGTTGTTTTTGAGAGGGGTAGTAGTTTTCTTTTCTTTTCTAGATCGTGTTGCTTTTATTGCTTTGTAGAAATCTCTTGTGGCTCTCTATGCCCACTGGTCATCTTTTGACTGAAGTCAAAATATTTGACCTTGTTTCTTTGATGAAAAGATTACATTTCTTCCTGGTAATCATATTTTAAATATTCTTTTTAGTTCTACAAGTGGGTAAGCTTGATACAGGTGGGTAAGTTTTATGCAGGTGGGTAAGTTTGATACAAGTGGGTAAGTTTGATACAAGTGGGGAAGTTTGATAGAAGTGGGTAAGCTTGATACAAGTTGGTAACCGATTTTTCTATGAAAAAAGGCGACACCAGCGTAATTCTGGCCACATTACCAAAAAATTTGGAAGTGGTAAACAAAATGGGCTTTAGCATTGTTTTCCTTATTCATCAAAGACATGAGATGATAGCTGTTCGCTTGTTATGGTAACTTTAGCTTCCCTTAACGTTGTTCGCGCAACCAGTGGAGGATAACTTATATGTGTACACAGTTATTTAGTTTCTCCCGGACCGAACATAACACAAAGATCAGAAATCATTATCTTCATGTGTTAGATTCACTGCTAGGACTTGTAGGTCTTGTTTTATTTTGAAGATGTTTGCTGACCAGAGAGAAGAGAGACACGTAACGCTATGTGACGTCTCAGGGAATGTGGAGTTAGCGTACACATTTTTTATAGACCATCGGCATATTATTTTTGGAAGCGAATCATGGACAGTAGAGAAACAAATGAAAAGACTATTAGAGCCACAAATAGGAGATTTCTCAGAAGAATATTAAAAACTCCATGGACAGATAAAAAGACCAATGAGGACATTCTCAAAGAGGCCAACACAAAAAGGGAGCTCCTAAAAAAACATCAGAAGGAAACAATCACCATTTTTTCTGGAACGTCATGAGAAGAGGAAAGTTGGAATACTTGGTTACAACTGGCAAAATATTGGGAAAGAAAGATCGAGGACGACAAGGAGATAAGATACTAGATAACTTTGGTGTTATGGCATGGAAAACAGTCAACAACAGAATTGATAAGATGCACTGTGGATAGAAGTTTGTGCAAGGACTTGATCGCTTACGCCAACCAGTAAGGCACATGATGATATTATTTGTTGTGTAGTGTTGTCGGTATTACGTCCGTGCTGCATTCCTTCTTTAGAAAAATCGGTACCCATCTAAGGCTGGGTGAACCTGGCAGCCGTCGGCCAGGACCGAACCTGACTTCTTATCCTTAGTTATTTTCACAAATCACTGAGCAACTGTGGGTGTCCGGTTAGCGCAATCGATAGGCGGTTGGCTTACCACGGCAACAGCCGGGGTTCGTAATCCTGGCGAGGACACCTGGGTTTTACTAATTCCCTAAAAATTAGTAGGAGCCGCGATAGCTCAGTGGTTAGTGAACTGGACTACTACGGACAAGGGGTAGGGTTCGATCCCAACCGACGGCTCCGGGTTCACCCAGCCTTAAATGGGTACCGGATTTTTTCTGGGAAAGTAAAAGCAGCACGGGCGTAATACCGACCACATTACCCCAAAAATCATGTGCTGAAGGTCTGTAAAATATAGGGTCACTAACACCATATTTCCCTATACGCCACTTGGCGTGACGGGGGGTACTTTACTTTTTACTTTTTTACTGAGCAACTGTGACTTTCCTCTTTAGCTCCGCCCTGTCTATTAATTTTTCTTCTTTGAGTTTCTTTTTGTCTTCCTCGTTTTACTATAGCCACTTGGTGTCCACGTGACGGCCTGGCGTGGGAGTCTTCTTTAGTCCATTTTGAACACATGGCCGATGCCAACATCTCCTCATTTTATTGCTTCACATTCTCTTATATCAATGGAACCAGTCTCAATGCAATAACACATTTCCCATATTCGCTCCACCACTTGTCACATGATTTCCCAAAATGTGTTTTGTAAATTATGTTGACAAGGTCGCTCAGTGCACGTCTTACTCGCCTGCACAGACGACGATTCTATATAATCAACAAACATGTTTTGGTTGGTTTATTTTTTTGGTATAATTTCACTTCGTTCAAATTATCTGGAACACGTGTTCAAGAGACTTCTGAGACGTTTATTTCTGAAGAAAAAATAGTTTTTATTTCTAAAGCTTGAGTGGGTTTCCAGCTCTCGTCTCTATATTTTGTCACTGGTATCACACAAGTGGGTTTCCAGCTCTCGTCTCTATATTTTGTCACTGGTATCACACAAGTGGGTTTCCAGCTCTCGTCTCTATATTCTTTCACTGGTATCACACAAGTGGGTTTCCAGCTCTCGTCTCTATATTCTGTCACTGGTATCACACAAGTGGGTTTCCAACTCTCGTCTCTATATTCTGTCACTGGTATCACACAAGTGGGTTTCCAGCTCTCGTCTCTATATTCTGTCACTGGTATCACACAAGTGGGTTTCCAGCTCTCGTCTCTATATTTTGTCACTGGTATCACACAAGTGGGTTTCCAGCTCTCGTCTCTATATTCTGTCACTGGTATCACACAAGTGGGTTTCCAGCTCTCGTCTCTATATTCTGTCACTGGTATCACACAAGTGGGTTTCCAGCTCTCGTCTCTATATTCTGTCACTGGTATCACACAAGTGGGTTTCCAACTCTCGTCTCTATATTCTGTCACTGGTATCACACAAGTGGGTTTCCAGCTCTCGTCTCTATATTCTGTCACTGGTATCACACAAGTGGGTTTCCAGCTCTCGTCTCTATATTCTGTCACTGGTATCACACAAGTGGGTTTCCAGCTCTCGTCTCTATATTTTGTCACTGGTATCACACAAGTGGGTTTCCAGCTCTCGTCTCTATATTCTGTCACTGGTATCACACAGGTGGGTTTCCGGCTCTCGTCTCTATATTCTGTCACTGGTATCACACAAGTGGGTTTCCAGCTCTCGTCTCTATATTTTGTCACTGGTATCACACAAGTGGGTTTCCAGCTCTCGTCTCTATATTTTGTCACTGGTATCACACAAGTGGGTTTCCAGCTCTCGTCTCTATATTCTGTCACTGGTATCACACAAGTGGGTTTCCAGCTCTCGTCTCTATATTCTGTCACTGGTATCACACAAGTGGGTTTCCAGCTCTCGTCTCTATATTCTGTCACTGGTATCACACAAGTGGGTTTCCAGCTCTCGTCTCTATATTTTGTCACTGGTATCACACAAGTTGGTTTCCAGCTCTCGTCTCTATATTTTGTCACTGGTATCACACAAGTGGGTTTCCAGCTCTCGTCTCTATGTTTTTTCACTGGTATCACACAAGTGGGTTTCCAGCTCTCGTCTCTATATTCTGTCACTGGTATCACACAAGTGGGTTTCCAGCTCTCGTCTCTATATTCTGTTACTGGTATCACACAAGTGGGTTTCCAGCTCTCGTCTCTATATTCTGTCACTGGTATCACACAAGTGGGTTTCCAGCTCTCGTCTCTATATTCTGTCACTGGTATCACACAAGTGGGTTTCCAGCTCTCGTCTCTATGTTCTGTCACTGGTATCACACAAGTGGCTTTCCAGCTCTCGTCTCTATATTCTGTCACTGGTAATCACACAAGTGGGTTTCCAGCTCTCGTCTCTATATTCTGTCACTGGTATCACACAAGTGGGTTTCCAGCTCTCGTCTCTATGTTCTGTCACTGGTAATCACACAAGTGGGTTTCCAGCTCTCGTCTCTATATTTTGTCACTGGTATCACACAAGTGGGTTTCCAGCTCTCGTCTCTATATTCTGTCACTGGTATCACACAAGTGGGTTTCCAGCTCTCGTCTCTATATTCTGTCACTGGTAATCACACAAGTGGGTTTCCAGCTCTCGTCTCTATATTCTGTCACTGGTATCACACAAGTGGGTTTCCAACTCTCGTCTCTATATTCTGTCACTGGTATCACACAAGATGGTTTCCAGCTCTCGTCTCTATATTCTGTCACTGGTATCACACAAGTGGGTTTCCAGCTCTCGTCTCTATATTCTGTCACTGGTATCACACAAGTGGGTTTCCAGCTCTCGTCTCTATATTTTGTCACTGGTATCACACAAGTGGGTTTCCAGCTCTCGTCTCTATATTCTGTCACTGGTATCACACAGGTGGGTTTCCAGCTCTCGTCTCTATATTCTGTCACTGGTATCACACAAGTGGGTTTCCAGCTCTCGTCTCTATATTTTGTCACTGGTATCACACAAGTGGGTTTCCAGCTCTCGTCTCTATATTTTGTCACTGGTATCACACAAGTGGGTTTCCAGCTCTCGTCTCTATATTCTGTCACTGGTATCACACAAGTGGGTTTCCAGCTCTCGTCTCTATATTCTGTCACTGGTATCACACAAGTGGGTTTCCAGCTCTCGTCTCTATATTCTGTCACTGGTATCACACAATTGGGTTTCCAGCTCTCGTCTCTATATTTTGTCACCGGTATCACACAAGTGGGTTTCCAGCTCTCATCTCTATATTTTGTCACTGGTATCACACAAGTGGGTTTCCAGCTCTCGTCTCTATGTTTTTTCACTGGTATCACACAAGTGGGTTTCCAGCTCTCGTCTCTATATTCTGTCACTGGTATCACACAAGTGGGTTTCCAGCTCTCGTCTCTATATTCTGTTACTGGTATCACACAAGTGGGTTTCCAGCTCTCGTCTCTATATTCTGTCACTGGTATCACACAAGTGGGTTTCCAGCTCTCGTCTCTATATTCTGTCACTGGTATCACACAAGTGGGTTTCCAGCTCTCGTCTCTATATTCTGTCACTGGTATCACACAAGTGGCTTTCCAGCTCTCGTCCCTATATTCTGTCACTGGTAATCACACAAGTGGGTTTCCAGCTCTCGTCTCTATATTCTGTCACTGGTATCACACAAGTGGGTTTCCAGCTCTCGTCTCTATATTCTGTCACTGGTAATCACACAAGTGGGTTTCCAGCTCTCGTCTCTATATTTTGTCACTGGTATCACACAAGTGGGTTTCCAGCTCTCGTCTCTATATTCTGTCACTGGTATCACACAAGTGGGTTTCCAGCTCTCGTCTCTATATTCTGTCACTGGTATCACACAAGTGGGTTTCCAGCTCTCGTCTCTATATTCTGTCACTGGTATCACACAAGTGGGTTTCCAGCTCTCGTCTCTATATTCTGTCACTGGTATCACACAAGTGGGTTTCCAGCTCTCGTCTCTATATTCTGTCACTGGTATCACACAAGTGGGTTTCCGGCTCTCGTCTCTATATTTTGTCACTGGTATCACACAAGTGGGTTTCCAGCTCTCGTCTCTATATTCTGTCACTGGTAATCACACAAGTGGGTTTCCAGCTCTCGTCTCTATATTTTGTCACTGGTATCACACAAGTGGGTTTCCAGCTCTCGTCTCTATATTCTGTCACTGGTATCACACAAGTGGGTTTCCAGCTCTCGTCTCTATATTCTGTCACTGGTATCACACAAGTGGGTTTCCAGCTCTCGTCTCTATACTATATTCTATCACTGGTATCACACAAGTGGGTTTCCAGCTCTCGTCTCTATATTCTGTCACTGGTATCACACAAGTGGGTTTCCAGCTCTCGTCTCTATATTCTGTCACTGGTATCACACAAGTGGGTTTCCAGCTCTCGTCTCTATATTCTGTCACTGGTATCACACAAGTGGGTTTCCAGCTCTCGTCTCTATATTTTGTCACTGGTATCACACAAGTGGGTTTCCAGCTCTCGTCTCTATATTCTGTCACTGGTATCACACAAGTGGGTTTCCAACTCTCGTCTCTATATTCTGTCACTGGTATCACACAAGTGGGTTTCCAGCTCTCGTCTCTATGTTTTTTCACTGGTATCACACAAGTGGGTTTCCAGCTCTCGTCTCTATATTCTGTCACTGGTATCACACAAGTGGGTTTCCAGCTCTCGTCTCTATATTCTGTTACTGGTATCACACAAGTGGGTTTCCAGCTCTCGTCTCTATATTCTGTCACTGGTATCACACAAGTGGGTTTCCAGCTCTCGTCTCTATATTCTGTCACTGGTATCACACAAGTGGGTTTCCAGCTCTCGTCTCTATATTCTGTCACTGGTATCACACAAGTGGCTTTCCAGCTCTCGTCTCTATATTCTGTCACTGGTAATCACACAAGTGGGTTTCCAGCTCTCGTCTCTATATTCTGTCACTGGTATCGCACAAGTGGGTTTCCAGCTCTCGTCTCTATATTCTGTCACTGGTAATCACACAAGTGGGTTTCCAGCTCTCGTCTCTATATTTTGTCACTGGTATCACACAAGTGGGTTTCCAGCTCTCGTCTCTATATTCTGTCACTGGTATCACACAAGTGGGTTTCCAGCTCTCGTCTCTATATTCTGTCACTGGTAATCACACAAGTGGGTTTCCAGCTCTCGTCTCTATATTCTGTCAGTGGTATCACACAAGTGGGTTTCCAACTCTCGTCTCTATATTCTGTCACTGGTATCACACAAGTGGGTTTCCAGCTCTCGTCTCTATATTCTGTCACTGGTATCACACAAGTGGGTTTCCAGCTCTCGTCTCTATATTTTGTCACTGGTATCACACAAGTGGGTTTCCAGCTCTCGTCTCTATATTCTGTCACTGGTATCACACAGGTGGGTTTCCAGCTCTCGTCTCTATATTCTGTCACTGGTATCACACAAGTGGGTTTCCAGCTCTCGTCTCTATATTTTGTCACTGGTATCACACAAGTGGGTTTCCAGCTCTCGTCTCTATATTTTGTCACTGGTATCACACAAGTGGGTTTCCAGCTCTCGTCTCTATATTCTGTCACTGGTATCACACAAGTGGGTTTCCAGCTCTCGTCTCTATATTCTGTCACTGGTATCACACAAGTGGGTTTCCAGCTCTCGTCTCTATATTCTGTCACTGGTATCACACAATTGGGTTTCCAGCTCTCGTCTCTATATTTTGTCACCGGTATCACACAAGTGGGTTTCCAGCTCTCATCTCTATATTTTGTCACTGGTATCACACAAGTGGGTTTCCAGCTCTCGTCTCTATGTTTTTTCACTGGTATCACACAAGTGGGTTTCCAGCTCTCGTCTCTATATTCTGTCACTGGTATCACACAAGTGGGTTTCCAGCTCTCGTCTCTATATTCTGTTACTGGTATCACACAAGTGGGTTTCCAGCTCTCGTCTCTATATTCTGTCACTGGTATCACACAAGTGGGTTTCCAGCTCTCGTCTCTATATTCTGTCACTGGTATCACACAAGTGGGTTTCCAGCTCTCGTCTCTATATTCTGTCACTGGTATCACACAAGTGGCTTTCCAGCTCTCGTCTCTATATTCTGTCACTGGTAATCACACAAGTGGGTTTCCAGCTCTCGTCTCTATATTCTGTCACTGGTATCACACAAGTGGGTTTCCAGCTCTCGTCTCTATATTCTGTCACTGGTAATCACACAAGTGGGTTTCTAGCTCTCGTCTCTATATTTTGTCACTGGTATCACACAAGTGGGTTTCCAGCTCTCGTCTCTATATTCTGTCACTGGTATCACACAAGTGGGTTTCCAGCTCTCGTCTCTATATTCTGTCACTGGTATCACACAAGTGGGTTTCCAGCTCTCGTCTCTATATTCTGTCACTGGTATCACACAAGTGGGTTTCCAGCTCTCGTCTCTATATTCTGTCACTGGTATCACACAAGTGGGTTTCCAGCTCTCGTCTCTATATTCTGTCACTGGTATCACACAAGTGGGTTTCCGGCTCTCGTCTCTATATTTTGTCACTGGTATCACACAAGTGGGTTTCCAGCTCTCGTCTCTATATTCTGTCACTGGTAATCACACAAGTGGGTTTCCAGCTCTCGTCTCTATATTTTGTCACTGGTATCACACAAGTGGGTTTCCAGCTCTCGTCTCTATATTCTGTCACTGGTATCACACAAGTGGGTTTCCAGATATTCTGTCACTGGTATCACACAAGTGGGTTTCCAGCTCTCGTCTCTATACTATATTCTGTCACTGGTATCACACAAGTGGGTTTCCAGCTCTCGTCTCTATATTCTGTCACTGGTATCACACAAGTGGGTTTCCAGCTCTCGTCTCTATATTCTGTCACTGGTATCACACAAGTGGGTTTCCAGCTCTCGTCTCTATATTCTGTCACTGGTATCACACAAGTGGGTTTCCAGCTCTCGTCTCTATATTTTGTCACTGGTATCACACAAGTGGGTTTCCAGCTCTCGTCTCTATATTCTGTCACTGGTATCACACAAGTGGGTTTCCAACTCTCGTCTCTATATTCTGTCACTGGTATCACACAAGTGGGTTTCCAGCTCTCGTCTCTATATTCTGTCACTGGTATCACACAAGTGGGTTTCCAGCTCTCGTCTCTATATTCTGTCACTGGTATCACACAAGTGGGTTTCCAGCTCTCGTCTCTATATTCTGTCACTGGTATCACACAAGTGGGTTTCCAGCTCTCGTCTCTATATTTTGCCACTGGTATCACACAAGCGCTAAATAGTCCGAATTCCAAGTAGGTATAGTCAAGAGCTTCGTCACACCAAGTAACGTATGGGGAATATGGTGTTAGTGACCACACGTTTTCTAGACCTTCGGCACATGATTGTTGGGATAATGTGGTCGGTATTACGCCCGTGCCGCTTTACTTTCACAGAAACAAATCCGGTACACACTTAAGGCTGGGTGAACCTGTCGGCCAGGATCGAACACGGCCTCATGTCTTATGTAGTGCACTAACCACTGTCGAATTTCATGAAAGTATTTGTCCCAAGAATAGGTAGCATTGGATGGAAAGAAATAAAAAACGATAAAGTCTTAAAACAACTAAAATTGAAAATAGAACTACTAAATACAATTCAAACAAGACAATTTTTTGGCCATGTTAAAAGACCCAACAGCCTACTAAAAGTAATCTTGGAGGGGAAAATACAAGGTAAAAAAGGCAGTAGCAGACCAGGACTAACATGGACGAGTAACATCAAAAGATTGACAAGTCAGCCCATAACAACCTGCACCATCAAAGCAAGAGACAGAGCAGAATGGCGCTCCATGGTAACCGAGCTTTCGTTGCGGAGATGGCACTCGATGATGATTTTTTCCCGTCTCCAGCTACTTGTCAGTTTATTAAAAACACATAAGGCAAACGTGGAATTGGTCAACATTTCAGTTGTTGTGTGTAAGTAACAACGCCTTGTGTAGGTAAGGATGGTAATGTCAGTTGTTGTGTGTAAGTAACAACGCCTTGTGTAGGTAAGGATGGTAATGTCAGTTGTTGTGTGTAAGTAACAACGCCTTGTGTAGATAAGGATGGTAATGTCTGTTGTTGTGTGTAAGTAACAACGCCTTGTGTAGATAAGGATGGTAATGTCAGTTGTTGTGTGTAAGTAACAACGCCTTGTGTAGATAAGGATGGTAATGTCAGTTGTTGTGTGTAAGTAACAACGCCTTGTGTAGATATGGATGGTAATGTCTGTTGTTGTGTGTAAGTAACAACGCCTTGTGTAGATAAGGATGGTAATGTCAGTTGTTGTGTGTAAGTAACAACGCCTTGTGTAGGTAAGGATGGTAATGTCAGTTGTTGTGTGTAAGTAACAACGCCTTGTGTAGATAAGGATGGTAATGTCTGTTGTTGTGTGTAAGTAACAACGCCTTGTGTAGATAAGGATGGTAATGTCAGTTGTTGTGTGTAAGTAACAACGCCTTGTGTAGATAAGGATGGTAATGTCAGTTGTTGTGTGTAAGTAACAACGCCTTGTGTAGATATGGATGGTAATGTCTGTTGTTGTGTGTAAGTAACAACGCCTTGTGTAGATAAGGATGGTAATGTCAGTTGTTGTGTGTAAGTAACAACGTCTTGTGTAGATATGGATGGTAATGTCAGTTGTTGTGTGTAAGTAACAACGCCTTGTGTAGATAAGGATGGTAATGTCAGTTGTTGTGTGTAAGTAACAACGTCTTGTGTAGATATGGATGGTAATGTCAGTTGTTGTGTGTAAGTAACAACGCCTTGTGTAGATAAGGATGGTAATTTTTTGTAGATTTACTTTGTTTCCTCCTTTTCGTCTTAACTCTTTCCGTACGAGAGTTTTTTTTTTTTTTTTTATCAATGCAACGAAAGAGATTTAAGAGACATTTTTAAAACGATTTTAAGAATCAATCTACATGCTTATATTTTAATTAAAACATTTGATACATTATATATGAATGTTGAGATAATTGAACAAGGTATTAGATTTCACCAATATCAAGATGATACAAGACATGTAATAAGAATATGGTTTGATAATGGTTCACGCTAGTCAAATTGAGAGTGTCGCACTACGCGTAGAAAAGTATGTGATCTGAATGGGCATCGCGCACAATGTGTTGAAAGGTATGTGGTCTGAATGGGCATCGCGCACAATGTGTTGAAAGGTATGTGGTCTGAATGGGCATCACCCACAATGTGTTGAAAGGTATGTGGTCTAAATGGGCATCGCCCACAATGTGTTGAAAGGTATGTGGTCTGAATGGGCATCGCGCACAATGTGTTGAAAGGTATGTGGTCTAAATGGGCATCGCGCACAATGTGTTGAAAGGTATGTGGTCTAAATGGGCATCGCGCACAATGTGTTGAAAGGTATGTGGTCTGAATGGGCATCGCCCAATTTGTGTTGAAAGGTATGTGGTCTAAATGGGCATCGCGCACAATGTGTTGAAAGGTATGTGGTCTGAATGGGCATCGCCCACAATGTGTTGAAAGGTATGTGGTCTGAATGGGCATCGCCCACAATGTGTTGAAAGGTATGTGGTCTAAATAGGCATCGCGCACAATGTGTTGAAAGGTATGTGATCTAAATGGACATCGCGCACAATGTGTTGAAAGGTATGTGGTCTAAATGGGCATCGCGCACAATGTGTTGAAAGGTATGTGGTCTAAATGGGCATCGCGCACAATGTGTTGAAAGGTATGTGGTCTGAATGGGCATCGCGCTCAATGTGTTGAATGGTATGTGGTCTAAATGGGCATCGCGCACAATGTGTTGAAAGGTATTTGGTCTAAATGGGCATCGCGCACAATGTGTTGAAAGGTATGTGGTCTTAATGAGCATCGCGCACAATGTGTTCAAAGGTATGTGGTCTTAATGAGCATCGCGCACAATGTGTTGAAAGATATATGGTCTTAATGAGCATCGCGCACAATGTGTTGAAAGGTATGTGGTCTTAATGAGCATCGCGCACAATGTGTTGAAAGGTATGTGGTCTTAATGAGCATCGCGCACAATGTGTTGAAAGGTATGTGGTCTTAATTAGCCTCGCGCACAATGTGTTGAAAGGTATGTGGTCTTAATGAGCATCGCGCTCAATGCTTCGAAAAGTAAAGAAAAGAGTAAACCATTTGAACTCTGGTCCGAGCATAGGGCACTCACAAGAGATCTCCACTTAATCGGGTCTGGAGTAGAGACGGCTCTAGCCAGGACCTGTCTGCCTCTTTCATCTCTTCATGTATGGCTCGTCGGCATGTACCCGACAGTCTGCCTCTTTCATTTCTTCATGTATGGCTCGTCGCCATGTACCTGACTGTCTGCCTCTTTCATTTCTTCATGTATGGCTCGTCGCCATGTACCCGACAGTCTGCCTCTTTCATTTCTTCATGTATGGCTCGTCGCCATGTACCTGACAGTCTGCCTCTTTCATGTCTTCATGTATGGCTCGTCGCCATGTACCCGACAGTCTGCCTATTTCATTTCTTCATGTATGTCTAGTCGCCATGTAGTCGACAGTCTGCCTCTTTCATTTCTTCATGTATGTCTAGTCGCCATGTAGTCGACAGTCTGCCTCTTTCATTTCTTCATGTATGTCTAGTCGCCATGTACCCGACAGTCTGCCTCTTTCATTTCTTCATGTATGTCTAGTCGCCATGTAGACGACAGTCTGCCTCTTTCATTTCTTCATGTATGGCTCGTCGCCATGTATCCGACAGTCTGCCTCTTTCATTTCTTCATGTATGGCTCGTCGCCATGTACCTGACAGTCTGCCTCTTTCATGTCTTCATGTATGGCTCGTCGCCATGTACCCGACAGTCTGCCTCTTTCATTTCTTCATGTATGTCTAGTCGCCATGTAGTCGACAGTCTGCCTCTTTCATTTCTTCATGTATGTCTAGTCGCCATGTAGTCGACAGTCTGCCTCTTTCATTTCTTCATGTATGTCTAGTCGCCATGTAGACGACAGTCTGCCTCTTTCATTTCTTCATGTATGTCTAGTCGCCATGTAGTCGACAGTCTGCCTCTTTCATTTCTTCATGTATGTCTAGTCGCCATGTAGTCGACAGTCTGCCTCTTTCATTTCTTCATGTATGTCTAGTCGCCATGTAGTCGACAGTCTGCCTCTTTCATTTCTTCATGTATGTCTAGTCGCCATGTACCCGACAGTCTGCCTCTTTCATCTCTTCATGTATGTCTAGTCGCCATGTAGACGACAGTCTGCCTCTTTCATTTCTTCATGTATGGCTCGTCGCCATGTACCTGACTGTCTGCCTCTTTCATCTCTTCATGTATGTCTAGTCGCCATGTACCCGACAGTCTGCCTCTTTCATTTCTTCATGTATGGCTCGTCGCCATGTACCTGACTGTCTGCCTCTTTCATCTCTTCATGTATGTCTAGTCGCCATGTACCCGACAGTCTGCCTCTTTCATTTCTTCATGTATGTCTAGTCGCCATGTACCCGACAATCTGCCTCTTTCATCTCTTCATGTATGTCTAGTCGCCATGTACCCGACAGTCTGCCTCTTTCATTTCTTCATGTATGTCTAGTCGCCATGTACCCGACAGTCTGCCTCTTTCATCTCTTCATGTATGTCTAGTCGCCATGTAGTCGACAGTCTGCCTCTTTCATTTCTTCATGTATGTCTAGTCGCCATGTACCCGACAGTCTGCCTCTTTCATTTCTTCATGTATGGCTCGTCGCCATGTACCCGACAGTCTGCCTCTTTCATCTCTTCATGTATGTCTAGTCGCCATGTACCCGACAGTCTGCCTCTTTCATTTCTTCATGTATGTCTAGTCGCCATGTACCCGACAGTCTGCCTCTTTCATCTCTTCATGATATGTCTAGTCGCCATGTACCCGACAGTCTGCCTCTTTCATTTCTTCACGTATGTCTAGTCGCCATGTACCCGACAGTCTGCCTCTTTCATTTCTTCATGTATGGCTCGTCGCCATGTACCCGACAGTCTGCCTCTTTCATCTCTTCATGTATGTCTAGTCGCCATGTACCCGACAGTCTGCCTCTTTCATTTCTTCATGTATGGCTCGTCGCCATGTACCTGACTGTCTGCCTCTTTCATCTCTTCATGTATGTCTAGTCGCCATGTACCCGACAGTCTGCCTCTTTCATTTCTTCATGTATGTCTAGTCGCCATGTACCCGACAGTCTGCCTCTTTCATCTCTTCATGTATGTCTAGTCGCCATGTAGTCGACAGTCTGCCTCTTTCATTTCTTCATGTATGTCTAGTCGCCATGTACCCGACAGTCTGCCTCTTTCATTTCTTCATGTATGGCTCGTCGCCATGTACCCGACAGTCTGCCTCTTCTTCGTTTGTCAGGTGGTGTCCATGTTAATGTTCGGTACCTCAGGGGTGTTCAAGTATTTTGTCAGGTGGTGTCCATGTTAATGTTCGGTACCTCAGGGGTGTTCAAGTATTTTGTCAGGTGGTGTCCATGTTAATGTTCGGTACCTCAGGGGTGTTCAAGTATTTTGTCAGGTGGTGTCCATGTTAATGTTCGGTACCTCAGGGGTGTTCAAGTATTTTGTCAGATGGTGTCCATGTTAATGTTCGGTACCTCAGGGGTGTTCAAGTATTTTGTCAGATGGTGTCCATGTTAATGTTCGGTACCTCAGGGATGTTCAAGTATTTTGTCAGGTGGTGCCCATGTTAATGTTCGGTACCTCAGGGGTGTTCAAGTATTTTGTCAGGTGGTGTCCATGTTAATGTTCGGTACCTCAGGGGTGTTCAAGTATTTTGTCAGGTGGTGTCCATGTTAATGTTCGGTACCTCAGGGGTGTTCAAGTATTTTGTCAGGTGGTGTCCATGTTAATGTTCGGTACCTCAGGGGTGTTCAAGTATTTTGTCAGGTGGTGTCCATGTTAACGTTCGGTACCTCAGGGGTGTTCAAGTATTTTGTCAGGACAGGAACTTCTATTTATGCTTTATCTCGTGTTATATTATTGGTTCTTGTGTTAGTAAAATCAATGGGTTTTGTTTTTCCATGATGATCAGGATGTCTATTTATTCCGTATAGTGATGGAGTCTGTCTATAGTATTATCATCATCATCATCATCGTCATCACCATCACCAATTATTATGCCTGCTGGCGTAAATGATCATGTCTCTCCACAATTTTCGATCTCGACAGTTATTTATCATTTCTGTTGTTGACCTTCTGCCAAGCCATTCTCTTAAGCTATCTTGTATTTTTTCTCTTTGTTTCCCTCTATCTCTTCGTCCCTTAATTTCCCCAGTTGTTACAACATATTCCAGTTGTTCCCTTCTCATTACATGGCCAAAAAATGATGATTGTTTCTTACTAATATTGGAAATTAGCTCTCTTTTTGCTTTGGCCTCTTTCAGAACGTTTTCATTACTCTTCTTAGCTGTCCATGGTATTCTCAACATTCTTCTGTAAAATCACATTTCTACAGACTCCAGTGATTTTCTTGTAGGTTGTCCTATTGTCCATGATTCACAACCATATATTAAGACTGATTCTATATAACATTTAAGAACTCTTTTTTCTTGTTTAGATAATATATAGGCATCATTTGATAAGGTTGTTTAATTCAGCAGTGCCCCAACAACTTCCAGGGTTGTGGAATGATGATGAATAAATGAAGGAAGGAAGGAAGGAAGGAAGGAAGGAAGGAAGGAAGGAAGGAAGGAAGGAAGGAAGGAAGGACGGAATGAAAGAATTTGAGGTGTGGCTAGTGAGCTGCTCTCCTGAAGTCCAGAACTCATGTTCGATGCCTAGTGAGAGCTTCTATTTTAGACTAACCAGATTGAAATGTCTCTCCGATTTGGTACAAGAGGGAAAGATGGCACTGTCCTTATGGCGACCGCAATTAGCCCAAAATATGCCGATTAATGAAACCAGCACTATTCTCTTTAAGTCACGGGCTTTCAGAAAGTTCTTTCTCCCTTTTTCCTTCATTGACTCTAATATGACAACAAAATGAACGTGCGATCTTTTAAGTGATGGTCTTGGCCTATCAGATTTGTCACTTATCCATGTTTCACACCTACATACTTCTTTGGCATGGAAAAATACAGGCTCATAAAAATTTCATTTTTGTATGACTCACCGAAAAGATACAAAACATTTCATTTTATTTTCCTAGTTTTTATATTTTGTATCATCCAATTTTCTGAAATTTAACACTTGACAAAGGTGTTCTTTCACCTTCAATAGTATTTAAACATTCTTCTGTAGCACTTGCCATCAAAGACATTTATGTATTTTCCATCAGATTTGTCGTTTGTCTATGTTTTTACAGCCACATACCTCTTTGGTATTGGAAAAATACAGGTTCATAAAAATCTCACTTTTGTATGACTCACGGAAAAATGACAATACATTTCCGCCACTCACATAAATTATTGACGATCTACTCGTTTCTATTGTTTACTAGTGAGTTCTCTTTTTTTGTCTTATCTTGTTTTTGGTCCATGCATGCTTGGCTGCCAACAATGCTGACAGTATCCAATCAAAATCACCCTTTCACATTCTATCCCCAGAGGTGAATCATTGATTGGTTGAAACTGTAGTAAACAAAACTGCATATGCTATCACCATGACAACGACACGAGGTCGTCACAACATGCGTGGGTAGCTAACGTCATTATTGATGGCAGGACGTGAGCAGCTGCTGTACTTGTTTTCATTAATTTAGCCTTGAGATTTAAGTAGCGCAATTGTTTCAAAATTGAATTATGTCATTGAGGAAGTCATTGATTACCGTGAGAGCATTTCAACAGTGAGGGTGAGATTACAAAGAGAATGATGATTACGGGAATGAAAGAGGTGATGATTGGCAGTGTGAACTTGTGTGAAATACATTATGTGAAAGGGCAGGAGAGATTATATTCTAGAATATTCTATTCTCCTTTCGATTCGAAGACGGTACATGGGGCAGAAATTTTATATTCTACTTTCTAGATTGTTCTCAAGCATCAGACCTTGCATAAGACAAGGATTGTATCTCGCAGCACGACTCTGTTCTGAGCGAGCTGTTCAATTCCGACGAGGGAGTTGCTGCCTGTTGTTTTTGGAGAGATTGAGACAGTAAAGTAAACTGAGAGATGATGCAAAATGCAATGAATAAGAGAAAAGTTTGTAGACGAATGGGAAGAAGAGAGCAGAAATAAACAGAAGTGGGCTGTGGCGGAAGTGCGTAATAAGATTGCGTGGAGAGGGAAAATTAACCATTAAGGGAGCATCTGGCTATTAACTTTGCATCTTCCTGGACAACCGAAGGGGCGCAAAAGGAAGAGAAGAGAGTAGAGAGAGAGTGAGAGAGTAGAGAGAGAGTGAGAGAGTAGTGAGAGAGTAGAGAGAGAGGGAGTGAGCAATTACGAAGAAGTCCGTGAGCGACAAACAAGAGTGAGGAAATAAGAGAAACTGTCTCGAGAGAGAGAGAGAGAGAGAGAGAGAGAGAGAGAGAGAGACATATAATGAAAGTGAAGTAAGAATTGATGTTATAAAATGACAGAAAGTGGAAAGTTACAGAGAGCGATGAAGAGATTATAAAAAAGAGTAAAAGAAAAAACATAAAATAGTTGTGAAAGAATACGAAACGAGCTTGGGAAAGAGAGAGGACGAGAGTGAGTTAGAGAGAGAGAGAGAGAGAGAGAGAGAGAGAGAGAGAGAGAGAGAGAAGTATTGTGAGAGAAATCAATCGATACAAGAAACTGTATGAACCAAAGAATATTCAAAAAAACGTGTAATATCTTTCAACGGATTTCTGTCGCCATGGTAACTATGGCAACTATTTTAACAATATTAATGTCTTATCCAATACAAATCTAGAGCTTCCATAGACGACTTGGCAGTGTTCCAAGCTGGTCTACAAGGAAAATCCACCTGTGTAATGCTAAAATAAATGTTGACTTAAAAACTGTGACGGAAGCTTATATTCGTGATATTGAAGATAAAACAGCGAAACAAAACAAGAAAATGGAATGTATAAGATAACAGTTTTAAAATAATATTAACCGAAAAATATGGGAAATTAATAATAATTTACTTGTTTTTGTCCAGGTAGAGTATAGAGAAAATTAAGTGTGGCTTACTTCAGTCAAATCCAAACAAACAGACTGTACAAGTAAACAGTAAAGGTTCCTCTCTGTGTTGTTAGACTTATCAGGGATTTGGTGTTAGTGATCAAGTTTACTAATAAAGGTGAAAACAGATCTATGTTTCATAGATTATACCAAGCATTTGACAAAATAAAGCACCAAGAAATAATCATAATTTTAGAAGGCATAAACGTTATTGAGTATTTGCGGGTCATCATCATTGCACTCCTAACATGTCCATAGGTGCTCAGATCCCCTCCTCAGCAAGTCCCGCAGTGTCCAGCGACTGACGACTCCAGCTCTAATGTTGGTTGATAAGTCTTCTTACACGGCCACTAAGTTTCTCATTTCTGGCTGTGCCCATCTTAACTCCCATTTACATCATCCGAAGAAGTGACGTGGGTCTGTGTTTGTTGAAGTCCTGTGCTCTTCCCACATCTCGTGCACAAACGTTCAAATCATCATCATTAGGGTGTTAGGCACGGTTGTGTGCTGTCACCAGATTTGTTTATATATATATAATATATATATATATATATATATATATATAGTCAGATTATTTTAAGATACATAAGGGGCATGTCTGGAATAACAATTGGAGGTCATAATATAAATAATCTAAGGTATGCTGATGATAAGGTATGCTTAATCGCTAAGAGTGAAAATGAGTTACAAGAAATGATAGACATTATAGTAAAAAAAAAACAAAAATAAAGAACTCAGACTTAACAACAAAGAAAAAGGCATTACTGTCTGTGCACAATAAAGAGAAGTGGAACAATATTAAAACAGGTAAATGAATTTAAATATCTGGGAACTTTGCTAACCTCAGATGGTAGATGTACAACAGATGTGAGATGCAGAATGGCGCAGGCAAAAGCAGCTTTCCAAAAATGAGGAAGATACTATGCAATCCATTTTTGACAATAGAAGCAAGAAAAACAGTTCATAACTGTTATGTAGACCCAGTCTTAACATATGGATGTGAATCATGGACAATAGGACAACAGACAAAATAATCACTGGAGGCTGTAGAAATGTGATTTTACAGAAGAATGTTGAGAGTAAATGGACAGCGAAAAAGAGAAATAAAACACGTTCTGAGAGAGGCCAAAGCAAAAAGAGAGCTAATTTTAAATATTAGGAAGAAACAATCATCTTTTTTTGGCCATGTAATGAGAAGAGAACAGCTGGAATATATTGTAACAACTGGAAAAATCGAGGGACGAAGAGGTATAGTGAAGTAAAGAGAAAAGATACCAGACAGCTAAGAGAATGGCTGGCAGAAAGGCAACAACGGAAATAATTAATAACTGTCGAAATAGAAAGTTGTGGAGAGACATGATCACCTACGCCAGCAGGCACGGTACTTGATGATGATGGAACGTTCACATAACAGATATAATAATAATAAAGAACATGTACTGGCAACAAACAGCGTCCACAACTTGGCACATAGAGAAATAAATAGGGGAATTGATAGTAAGGGTTGGCGTGAGGGAAAGATGGAGAAACATCATCGCCTCCGAATATGGCACCTGATGATGGTGATGATCATGTTTTGCCAAAGTCTTGTCGGCACGTGTATTGTTTCGTTAAGTTTCTTTCGTTTCTTTCATTATGAAAATAAGCATATGAACAAAGATGTTGACAAACGTTGTACATGTAAATTGACAAGCAAGCGATACACTGCAACAACAACACAAAAACACCAGACAGAAGAGATACAGAAAAAGAAAGACGTAGACAAGCGATATATATAGACAAAAAGACATCGCTAAGTGATATACAGACAAAAAGACATTGACTATCGATATGCAGGCAAAAAGACATTGACAATCGATATGCAGACAAAAAAAGCATTGACAATCGATATGCAGGCAAAAAGACATTGACAATCGATATGCAGACAAAAAGACATTGAGAAATGATATACAGACAAAAGGACATTGACAAGTGATATACAGACAAAAAAAACATTGAGAAATGATATACAGACAAAAAGACATTGACAATCGATATGCAGACAAAAAGACATTGACAAGAGATATATAGACATTGTTGCGCAATATTTTGTAAGAAATGCAGTATTGTATTAATATGGAACCGAATAATGTACAGTGTATGTTTTTCCGCAATTAACACAAATAACAAAGACTCGCCATCATCATCATGTGCCATACCGGCTGGCGAAAGCGATCGTGTCCCTCCACAATTTCCTACCCACAGTGTACCGTATCAATTCTGTTGTTGCCTATTTTCCACACCATAACACCAAACTATCAAGTATCTTCTCTCCTCGTCGTCCGCGATCTCTTTCCCTGTATTTTGCCAGTTGTAACCAAGCAGTCCAACTTTCATTTTCTCATGGCCTGCCCGAAAAATGTTGGTTGTTTATTACTGTTTTTTTTTTAGCTTCCTATTTGTGTCGTCTTTTTGAGAATTTCCTTTTGGTCTTTTGAGAATTTCCTCGTTGGTCTTTTTGAGAATTTCCTTGTTGGTCTTTTTGAGAATTTCCTTTTTGGTCTTTTTGAGAATTTCCTCGTTGGTCTTTTTGAGAATTTCCTCGTTGGTCTTTTTGAGAATTTCCTCGTTGGTCTTTTTGAGAATTTCCTCGTTGGTCTTTTTGAGAATTTCCTCGTTGGTCTTTTTGAGGATTTCCTCGTTGGTCTTTTTGAGAATTTCCTCGTTGGTCTTTTGAGAATTTCCTCGTTGGTCTTTTTGAGAATTTCCTTGTTGGTCTTTTTGAGAATTTCCTTGTTGGTCTTTTTGAGAATTTCCTTGTTGGTCTTTTTGAGAATTTCCTCGTTGGTCTTTTTGAGAATTTCCTCGTTGGTCTTTTTGAGAATTTCCTCGTTGGTCTTTTTGAGAATTTCCTCGTTGGTCTTTTTCAGTTGTCTTTAAAAAAAATAATAATCATCATCATCAAGTACCGGGCTGCTGGCGTAGGCGATCATGTCTTTCTACAAATTTCGATCTCGACAGTTATTTATCATTTCTGTTATTGACCTTCTACCAAGCCATTCTCGTAAGCTGTCTGGTATCTCTTCTCTTTGTTTCCCTCCATCTTTTCGTCCTCAATTTTCCCACTTGTCACAAAATATTCCAGCTGTTCCCTTCTCATTACGTGGCCAAACAATGATGACTGTTTTGTTCTGTTTCTAATAAAAAACATAATACTGGAGCAAAAAAAGTGGGTGGTGTTTTAGAAGAATATAAACAAGCAAAATGCGCAAGTAGAACAACGGGAGATTAAGTAGAAACGTTATAGAGTTGTCACATCCACGATAAAATATTGTTAAAATGGCATTCAATGAATCTGACATGCACTGCACACGCGTTGATAGCAGATAAGAGTGATCATTGTTAATGTTAGGATCAGCGAACTATAGTTGACTGATCAACATTCATGCTTTAATCCTGAAGACTGGCACTCAGACAAGAGAATTAAGAGAAAAAAACTCGTCGTTAAGAAATCGTAACCGTCGGACAGAATAGTTAAGAAATCGTAACCGTCGGACAGAATAGTTAAGAAATCGTAACCGTCGGACAGAATAGTTAAGAAATCGTAACCGTCAGACAGAAGAGTTAAGAAATCGTAACCGTCGGACAGAATAGTTAAGAAATCGTAACCGTCGGACAGAAGAGTTAAGAAATCGTAACCGTCGTACAGAAGAGTTAAGAAATCGTAACCGTCGGACAGAATAGTTAAGAAATCGTAACCGTCGGACAGAATAGTTAAGAAATCGTAACCGTCAGACAGAAGACGCTAAATATTGCAGTTTCTTGCAAATTCTGCCTCAATGTAACAGGCTTTTATTAATATATTCAAATGTATCAAATGTTAAGATTAAGGCCTCTTTCATTTTTTCTCCAAAATTACTTCTCTCACGTTTGTGTTATCTTCTCCCATATTTGCATCAATCCCTACTTATCTCAGATTGTTTCAACTACATCTTTTCTAATATCTGCTCCAGCTACAGTTCTTTGATATTTGCTCCAAATATAGTTCTCTCATATGTTCTCCAACTCTAGTCCTCTAGTATTTGCCCCAACTCCAGTCCTCTCATATATGCCCCAACTCCAGTTCTCTCATGTTTGCCCCAACTCCAGTCCTCTCATATTTGCACCAACTCTAGTTCTCTCATATTTGCCCCAACTCCAGTCCTCGCATATTTGCCCCAACTCCACTCCACCCATATTTGCACCAACTCTAGTTCTCTCATATTTGCTCCAAATCCTGTTCTCTCATATTTGCCCCAACTCCTGTTCTTTCATATTTGCACCAACTCTAGTTCTCTCATATTTGCTACAACTACTGTTCTCTCATATTGCACCAACTCCTGTTCTCTCATATTTGCCCAACTTCTGTTCTCTCATATTTGCCCCAACTCCTGTTCTCTCATATTTGCCCCAACTCCAGTCCTCTCATATTTTCTACAACTCATGTTCTCTCATATTTGCACCAACTCTAGCTCTCTCATATTTGCAGCAACTCCTGTTCTCTCATATTTGCCTCAACTCCAGTCCTCTCATATTTGCCCCAACTCCTGTCCTCTGATATTTGCACCAACTCTAGTTCTCCCATATTTGCCCCAACTTCTGTTCTCTCATATTTTCTACAACTCGTGTTCTCTCATATTTGCTACAACTCCTGTTCTCTCATTTTGCCCCAACTCCAGCCCTCTCATATTTGCTCCAACTCCTGTTCTCTCATATTTGCTACAACTCGTGTTCTCTCATATTTGCCCCAACTCCTGTTCTCTCATATTTGCCCCAACTCCTGTTCTCTCATATTTGCCCCAACTCCTGTTCTCTCATATTTGCTACAACTCGTGTTCTCTCGTATTTGCTACAACTCCTGTTCTCTCATATTTGCCCCAACTCCTGTTCTCTCATATTTGCTACAACTCCTGTTCTCTCATACTTGTTCAAACTCCAGCCCTCTCATATTTGCTCCAACTCCTGTTCTCTCATATTTGCTACAACTCGTGTTCTCTCATATTTACTACAACTCCTGTTCTCTCATATTTGCCCCACCTCCAGCCCTCTCATATTTGCCCCAACTCCAGCCCTCTCATATTTGTCCAAACTCCAGCCCTCTCATATTTGTCCAAACTCCAGCCCTCTCATATTTGCCCCAACTCCAGCCCTCTCATATTTGTCCAAACTCCAGCCCTCTCATATTTGCCCCAACTCTAGTTTATTTCCGTCAACTTTGATGGCTCTATAACTTATTTTGGACTCACTTATGGCACTCTTGCTTTTACAGAAACTATTCCCCTACTCTAAGCTTTCCAACAACCGGTACATGATCACCTACGCCAACAGGCATGGTATTTGATGATGATGATTCTCCTATTTGTTTTATTTTTATCCTAAATTATCTCTTACACTCTTTCATTCCATCATCTACATTACTCGATGTAGTCTCTAAATTCTCTGAAATTTTATTTCTATCTTTTCTCATATTTGAAGTAGATTGAAACTTCTAAAACAGTTCTTTTTTAAAGAATTTCTACATCTACTATTTGCTGTGGCTCCACAAGTACTTGTTTCAGACTTATTCCATATCCAATGCTGGATTCTTCAACAATTACCTCCGACTACAACTACACTTGCCTTCCTAGTTACAACTCCAATTATGATGGATTTTACGAGAAAAGGGAAGCAACTGTTCACTGATTGTAATGCGTAGTTTAGTTGATTACATCCCTGAAAGTAATTGCAACATTTCAGCATTACTCACAAACTATAAAGTAGACCAGTACCTTTAGTTAGTGAGTAGACCAGTACCTTTAGTTAGTGAGTAGACCAGTACCTTTAGTTAGTGAGTAGACCAGTACCTTTAGTTAGTGAGTAGACCAGTACCTTTAGTAGTGAGTAGACCAGCACCTTTAGTTAGTGAGTAGACCAGTACCTTTAGTTAGTGAGTAGACCAGTACCTTTAGTTAGTGAGTAGACCAGTACCTTTAGTTAGTGAGTAGACCAGTACCTTTAGTTAGTGAGTAGACCAGTACCTTTAGTTAGTGAGTAGACCAGTACCTTTAGTTAGTGAGTAGACCAGTAC